>VYYJ01000252.1:0-76342 GCA_021029165.1 Cyphoderus albinus
AGATAGCATTCAAATGCTATGTGTATCACTCCAGTGCCATAAATAGCACTGGAGTGCTGTCAAATCGCATAGCACTTGAATGCTATCACATAGCAGGATCCGCCTATTGTGCCCCAACTGCCTTGCCAGCCTTACAAGGTCTCAGCTTTTATGGTTGTTTGACTTGTACGCCAGTTTCGTTGTTGGAAGCCAGTGAAAAAGTTTTAAAAGGTATAATATATTAGTTTATATTAAAATAAAATTTATTAATCAGCCTCAACCTAGGATTTCAACTGTCCGAGTATATTATTCATTATACTGTTTTCAAAAACAGGCTTGAAATCGGGGTACTTTTTGAGAAATGAGTTGGTGAATACGGACGGCGTAATAGATCGATCACAGTATGTATATGCTGTGCGCTTAAACCGTAGCTTACAAGGAGCACATTCTTAAACTCTACATGGCTTCGAAAGCAATTCTATAACAAATATATTCGAATCCCGGAAATCAGTTCAGTATTCTGATAAGCCTAGATTTTTAAAACCCACGTTTGAAATTTTGCATAGAATGAGATTAATTTTGTGGTTGTTCTCATATTATTATATAATTTTGGTTTTCTTACACGATCATGCTGGTAACTTGTAAATCGAAAACTTCATTTTAATTATTTTTTTTACCGGACAACAAATTGTCGATTGGCGTTTAATTGCGACAATTTTCTAATTTTGTCTTTACTGTATTGAGATTAAAGTCAAGCAAAATCAATCATTTTTGAACTCAAATGCTAATGTTTTTGCTAATTATTCTGCCATGTCTGCATATTTATCTTTGAGTATTAAGGCGGGCTTTTTATCTACTGCTAAACACAGTTAATTTATGATAAATTTCAAGTATTTTTCTTAGTGAAAGCCTTCCCAATTTAGATTTTATTTCTCAAGATAGTAATGCACTTATGCAGCTTTCCTTGTCAGGAGACATTTGTTGATTACTTTGCGTTGTTTTCTTTCAAATTCCGCTATCATTAGCATTTATTCTTTTGCATATTTTACTTACAATAAAGACAAGTTTATTGGCGAGTTTTCTCTCATTAAGCCTTTACGGGTAATGCATACTCCCGAAAGTAAACAAGAGGATCTATGGTTAGGATGCGTGAACAAGGTTAAAGATGCATGTCTGAAGTTACACAACCAAGGAGATAAAAGTAGCTCATAGACCTGAGGAGAAAAGATTTGCATTTTTAATTGCCCTGCAGACGTTCACGACATATCCGGCTGTTACTCATACATAGTGGCGGGGTTACACAGTTCAGAATGAAATTGAAAACGGTCATTTCAAATGGGAAACAACAGAATATAGTAACATACGTAGATACCTAAGATCTACCTTTCACTTCGTCTTAATTTTACTTCCTGGAGTAACATTTGTCTTCTGGCGCACGAGAGTATTTCTTTGTTGGATCGTCACGGAAATGATGGCAAACACGGTCATTATCTTTTCTTTTTCTAACGTGACTTATGAGAAGCACAATGAGTACCTTACCGATGGTGGAAGTGGAGACGCGGGTTGGAATGTCGGAAGTTGGATCATTTCCGTCCATGAAAAACTATTTCCCCCACTTTTTGTATTGCATGCAAGCAGAGATGCCCTCATCAACAAGCAAAAGGCATGAGCTCAAGCTCAGGCTAAGCATCCACTCAAGCAAGTCTGCAATGCCGGCATGATCACAATGATCACTTTGATCCGATCACCTGCATCCCTTTCATTCCCTACTACCAGCGACGGCATTCAAGGAATATACAATGAGAGCAATTGAAGCGTGCAATATTGGAGGGTTATAATATAATTTCATTTTTGTCACGGTCATTATTTTTTATTTGTTTGCTGATGATGCTGTACCACTGTCGGTATTGTTTAAACTAAGAAAAGGAAAATAGATTTTTCCTTGCATGACTTTTGTTTTGCTACTGTTTCTTGACAATTCAGTGAGCATGTGGCAAGCGTCACTGTCTTTATCCAACGACCACAAAGCAATCCTACAGTTTACCATATATCAATTTGAGTTATGCATAGCATTGCACTGGAAAGCAATGAAAGCAGTGAATTGTTAACTGTTTTCGAAAATACGTCATCTATTTTATGGCCATGGTAACACACAGTACCGTGTGTATATCTATCGGGTTAATTTATCTATTTTAACCTACACCCTTATAACCCAGATAAAACAAATGTTTAAATATTTAAGCCTTTCTTGCGAAATGTTAACCGTGCCCAAGTACGTCCATGAAGGGTAAAAACATTGATGACATTAAAAGTTTCTTTAGAACAAATCCATAGCACTGATAATTTAAATATTCAGCGATATTTAACAATAGGTAACGGTAGCCTTGCAATAAAAAACTATTTATTAAGTCGTTGCCAAAAATGCATCTGATACAATGTATCCGAAAGTGTACCGGAATGTTTAATGTGTGTGTGTGGAATGCTAGTTTTGGAGTAGTCGTTATATATAACTATTAATAATGAGAATGACATTTGACGGATTAAACTTACTGGGGCACTATGCAACACTGAAATAAATGGAGAGAGCAAAACTAAACTCATTAAACATGAGCGTGTAAATGTCACTTTTGAGTTTGGTGCAGGACAAAATTAATTCAGAAACTGGCCAATTTTTACTAAAATGAATAGCGTATTAATTCTGAACAATTCATGCTTAACATTAGTAGTATATGTATATGTAGTATTTATGCAATGAATTAATATATCCATACAAATTATACGATTTTATTCGAAATGAATAGCTCCAGCGTTCATTTATTTTTTATCCCAAGGTGAGGTGTCAAATATACTTAAATTTGAAACAAATATTTCATTCCATTTGTTTAAAAATATACCGTACAGTAGAATAACGAATCTTCCACGGTTAACTTCAAGCACCTTTTTTCTTGAATGATTTCAGATTTACATACTTGAATTAATTACCGATCAAAATGAAAAGTTCTTTCATAATATATATATATACACGCTATGACGCTATACGCTGTTCAATCTAAAAATGCATTAAATTGTCTCACGTATCACCCGCCCTGAAGTTATAATACGGTGTCAAAACGTATACATTAATATGCAACGCTAATTGTTAATACATGATACACTTTCACATACAGTAAGCCTGAATGAGCAAATTAAATGTCAATGTCAGTTGGAAAAGCTGAGAAACTAAACTGATCCAAAAACAAAAAAATAGAAGACCTAAAATATGCAAAGGGTGATTTGAAAATGAATTGGCTTTTCTGTAAAAGGTTAGAAGAAAAGGGAAGTATGTAATATTATATGCAAGCGGTTTACTTTTCGTTTGTCATGGTTTTAAACTTTATTTCAGTTCGAGACAGATTTTTAAAATCCAGCTTTCGACACCTTTCGGCAAATTGTTGAAACAGCAGCTGGTCCTCTGGTTGAAGTGGCCCTGGTTGTGCTTAATAGCGTGCGCTACAAGTTCCATTTGAGCTACACAGGAGGAATAATTCAAGTACTAGGTTGGTTACGTAACATGAACAAATGTGCCAATTATAACGAACTAAGCCGGCAACCCTTTATTCAGTTCATTATATTCTGAGAAAACCAGTTTTGGATCCGAGAAAAAGCTAATTGTTCACAATTCATTTTTGCATACTTTGTGTACAGCCCCAAACCTTTTTACACGACAATGACAATGTTGAATTTAGATATACTTAAACCTAATCCGCGTGCAGAAATAAAAAGTTATGCAATATTAAGAGTAGAAACTTGGAGAAAGATAAGTTTTACAAAAGGAAGGGAATTAAAATACCTATTCAGTTGAACGGGAGAGAACTAACATCAAGCAGGAGCAAAGTACGAAGCTTTTTTGATGCTCTTCTGCTATGCTGTCTTTTCTGGCAAAAGGGTAAGGTTCGTGACGCACAACTCTTTTTCTAACAAGGGAAGGATTTTGGCTATCATTTTCTGGATACGACTGAGAAAGGAAGAGAAGTGAGTATTTTATCCTTTACATAATACAATAATGTATCAATGAATTTAATTGTGACTACACATGTGCATTTACGATTCGAGTATGATATAATTTTGAAGATAAGATAAGATGCATTACCATTGAAATCATGTCAATCATGTGTGGCGGTCAACGGTCAGTTCTGGAGAGGATTACTTAAATGGTGAGGACGTCTATGAATGAAAAGATACGCATATTATATAAAATACATATATTTATTGGTGTGCTTTGCTAAAAATGTTTCATTTCATTTTTTAACTTTTTATATGCATAATTAGATTGGGCGGATATCTTTACATACGCATTTCCATACTACATTCGAAAGCGTTCCCTTGTTCGAAAGCATGTGATACCTAGTTGCCAGTCATGTGTTCGTCGTAGTAATGTATGTATATAGTGTTTTCTCTTCCCCTCTTTCTTGCTTTCTGGCAATTGATTGCACTCTTTGCAAATCCGCTTGTAGGACAATTCCCTGAAGGACAAAACGTAATTTTGATCAACTATGCCATAATACGGGGACAGTGGCAGGGCAGACATTTTAAGAAACGCTTGCTTTTCGCCGTATTACATTATGATTGGTATTACAAATTATGTTGTTTTAGAACATTAAATTAATTAAATTAGTTATTATGACCAAACATATCCATATTATCCCGAAAAAATCAACTTTACAATTTAATACAATAATCATTGTTGAATAATGCAACTTAAAAAACGAAAGAAAGTATATCACTTAAGATCTGAATTGGATAATTGATGGCACCCTGTAAGTTTTGAATTTCTGACCCTTTTCGTCATTCATGAGTCGCACTGTGCGTGAACAATGGGCTTGCTAACTTTTTGGGGCGTTTTCTGTTTCTTTTATTTATGAAGATAAAGCTTCAATATTTGAGCTTATTATAAGGTGTCAGGTTAATTTATGCAGATGTCCCCCAACCGATTGTATGAGCGTGTATACACATAGCTTATAATGAATTTTTAAACAGTAAGACTCGAGCTAACATTGAGCTAACATTATGCGTGGAAGGAATTGTCCACTTACCGGTTGAATCCCGGCCTTAGTTAGTCCGCTATGCGGTTGCTGCGGTTCTACTGAGGCAAAACTGAGCGGCGGACATTGCAACCATTCCGCTAGAGAATCATAATGGAGTGTAAGGAACGACTGAGGCCTCGCCTAGCTCTCACACTACTTGGTAGTCAGCCTCGACTCACACACAATGACAAATTTAAAAAGGCAATTAAAAATAGTTAAACTGCATTTATAGTCTCATGATACCTAGAAATTGAAAGAAATTCTTAGTAAAAACATTAAAATGCGGTTTCACTAATTTTTACGTCGCCGGTAGTGTTCAAGGTGGCGAGGCTGAGTAGGAGGTGAACTGGGAAAGAAACGGGGAGTTGGGACAAGAGAGACTGTCGGCTCATGATTCCATCTCTTCTGCATCTGGCTGTGCGCCTGGTAAGTCAACTCTCCTCTACTCTGCCTCTCTCACCATTCTTCTTCGAAAGAAAATTCTTTTCATCAGTGAAAATTAACTGGAGCACCGGCAAATTTTAAGGATTCATTAGTGAGTTTAAATACCTTAGACGGTTAGGTTTACATTAATTAAGATTACTAGTTCGCAGGTGTTTAGAAAATTTCGGGTTTTTAGTAGTATTCTATCGGTGACCACGCCGTCTCACCTTGCCGTATTTTTCAAGTTGCGGTCAGCCATATTACTTCCATAGGTGTGTTGTAGGTGCTCTAAGACTTGTCTTGGCGAACTTGTAACTTTCTCTTTCGGACTGACTGCTAGTTTTCATTTTGTAGTCAAAGTAGCGAAGAAATAGTTAGTTAATTAATTACCAATTACAGTGAAAATTTTCATGCTCACAGTTTCTTTCTACCATCACTTGTAGAAACATTCAAAATGGGACTCGGAGACCCAGTTTCGTTTATGAAGGATTTCCTCGCGGGAGGAATCTCAGCAGCCATTTCCAAAACCGCCGTCGCCCCCATCGAGCGTGTTAAGTTGCTTCTACAGGTACAATATGCATCCAAGCAAATTGCCGTGGATCAGCGCTACAAGGGTAAGTATGGAGGCAAATGCCCTATTTACATGTCTAATTGAGATTGATATTATTAAGCAGTAGAAGTAGTTGTAGAAATAAATAGATTATGATTATGGCCACCACAATGGGCGCGTTATGTTTTACTAAAAGTGAAGTACGACTTAATTTGCGACAGCTGAAACTATCTGAACAGTATTTTCTCCTTCGCTTTTCTTTCTTGTTCAGCTGCCAACTGGGTGACCTATATTCCGTTTCGCATTCACACATGAATAGATAATATGCTTTTCTTATGCGAAAAATTCCCGGTCGTGTGCAAAGCAAATGCACTTACAATGGGCGGCCGCCCAGCTGAGCCATGTTTTTTGCTTCGTGCACACTAATTATGCGCTACACACCGCCCGGTCATATTTGCAAAAGAAAATGGTAGATTAGAATTTAAAATCACGCATCTATCCACTATTATGTTACATTGAACCCAGGCAGGAGAAAACTTTCTCATGTATTTCACTTAACACATTTTTACTTTTTTGCTAACAGGTATGGTAGATTGTTTCGTCCGAATTCCAAAAGAGCAGGGATTCTTAGCATTCTGGAGAGGTAATTTGGCTAATGTCATCCGTTACTTTCCCACTCAGGCGCTCAACTTCGCCTTCAAGGACAAGTAAGCTGAAAATGGTCATAATTACACTGACCGCTAAAAAGTGATCTGGATAGATTAGCTAGTTTAGCAAATGTGATCATAACTGATTCGAATCCTTATTTCTCAGGTACAAGCAAGTTTTCTTGGGTGGTGTTGATAAGAACACACAGTTCATGAGATACTTCATGGGTAACTTGGCCTCTGGTGGCGCAGCAGGTGCAACTTCACTTTGTTTTGTATACCCACTCGACTTCGCTCGAACAAGGTAAATTTAATTATTAATTTCTATTTAATTTTGTGACCTAAACCTGCATGAATGCATTGTTTTTTTCTCATCATTCAAGTACGAATTCTTATTTTACATTTTAGATTGGCCGCCGACATCGGTAAAGGTGCAGGAGAGCGAGAATTTTCCGGATTAGGTAACTGCTTATCGAAGATCTTCAAAACCGACGGTCTAGTTGGCTTGTACAGAGGTTTCGGCGTATCCGTTCAGGGTATCATTATCTACAGGTTAGTTGAGCACAAAGATTAACTAATAATACTGGTGATATTATTACTGGTGGTAACAGAGAAAGTGACAAAATTGTAAATTTTTGCTCCAACAGAGCGGCATACTTCGGCTTCTTCGACACCGCCAAAGGCATGTTGCCAAACCCTAAGACGACCCCCTTCCTTGTCTCATGGGCCATTGCCCAGACTGTCACTACCGTTGCTGGTATTGTATCTTATCCATTCGATACTGTCCGACGAAGAATGATGATGCAGTCTGGTAGAAGCGATAAGATGTACAAGGTGAGACATCAACACACTTTAAGCAATTGATTCCCTGATTCTTGGGAGACAATGTTTTCAAAATTTTAATGACGACGGGAGCTGATTAAAAGTTTTGCCTTGTTTTCCACAGAATACCATGGACTGTTGGGGAAAGATTTACAAGCAGGAAGGTGGTAATGCTTTCTTCAAGGGAGCATTCTCTAACGTTCTCAGAGGAACTGGTGGTGCCCTTGTACTTGTGTTGTACGATGAAATCAAGGATTTCCTGTTCTAAACTGATGGAGACAGTAGAACAATGGAATTCTCTTTAAAATAAAATTGCATAATATGTGTAGAAGCTCCATCTTAGTAGAAGTTGAAAAAATTTAATGAAGCTATGGTATTCAGTGATTAACCCTACGATATCTAGTTTAAATGCAAGGGGTTGTCTTTAGTTGTCTATAATTCCATGATTGAAAATGTCGGAGTAAAAGCCAGATTGATTTAGATTGGACGTTGTTGTGCATATTTTTTTACATCTTGCCAAACTGCATACGCCTTTCTCCAAACCGTTTCTGTGTCACCACACTCCATCACACACAACATCATTTTGTTTGTCGTTTCCATTGTCCATCCTTTTCATTCATTTCGCTTCACAGTCACCAGGTCTTTGTTAATTCAAAGAAAAGTAGAACATATTCCAGGAAAGTCCGTAGGAAAAAAGTATAATATCAGCTGAAAGTAGGTATGTAATGTTATGATTGTAAACAACGAAGGTTAATGTTTCATTCACACGTGGCAATTCCAACAAATCTACGATATTTATTACATTTCATTTCTCAGAAATAAGAAAGGTACATCTTTAGGAGGAAATTTGAGTAACAATGGATGATGACGATAATTTTAAAAGTAATAACTAACACATAACTACATTCAATGAAATATTGATGGTTATTTCCATGTTTAAACTATACAGACACAGTTGTTAGTACTTAAATAAATAAAAAACCTTTTTATTTCCTCATGGTCAAACAATTATTTCAGAGAAAATCTAACGGTAAGAGTAATATATATATATCTTGAGAGGAATCTACGTATTCCACGTGAAATTGCTTTATCATTGCATCTACACATGCTATAATTTTACAACATATAAATTGATTTGAATTCTGTCTTAACTATAATTCAAATACCACTCAATTCTTTAAATTATTTTATCAACATGGTTGTATCAACACCGTATCAACATGAGACAGGTGAAAAGTTACATAATGATTTGCGTCACCTCTCCTTAACATTATGTACATTTTAACAACTATTATAATATTATTAATATTTGTGTTCCATCCTATGTATATTTATTTAAATATTAATAAAAATGACGTGGATAATAAGTTTTATTTAATTCGTTAAAATCTTGATATCTATCTAACCACAGTTCGTTACAGAATTTTATTGTAGTATTTAGTATACATAGTTGTGCAAACATAATTAACGGAGCAGAAGCTGCGGGGCACAGCGGTACGTTTTAAGCCTAGAGCATTTCATCACATTTGAATTCATTCAACCCTTCATTTATAGTTGTCTAACAAACTGAGACAAAGGATTTATTATATTACACTTATCATTTTTCATTTCGCTAACTCAATACTAAGTAATTTTACTATTTTTTTATATTTTAGTATACTTCCAGATTTAAAAACAAAGCACAATAGTAAAAGGAACATTTAATAATGATACATGATATCATGGTGCTTTTTAAGTAAAAATTTAAATAATAATTACAGGAGACATTCGAGGAGGGCTAAACAATAAAACTGTTCCTGTGCCCTGTGCTATTAGTTTATTGTGTTGATTTTTTTAATATGATTAATAATTATACTAGCAGCATGTAAAGTCTGAGCTAATTGCTCGTCCTACTAAATAATAAAACAAACGATTCTCTTCCACTGTTCACTGTTGTTGGCCCCTGAATCCACAATAATATTAAATCATTTAATTGATCAACGAAAGCATCGATGTGATCACTTCCATGACTCTGTACACGACGAATATAATTCTAAACTGAAAACTAAGCGTCATTATTAAGTAGCTACTACTACTTTTATTCTAGTTGTATACTTTTATCAGCACATTCGTTCAACTGACACAGATTCATACTGATTTCCTAATTATAAGTTTCCAACTACGTACAATAATATCGATTGATGGCATTTGGTTGCGAATTGCTGCGAATTTGATATCTGTCTACATTATAATTGCCTTACCGTATTCTCTGCCTGTAGGAGAATGCTTTATTTAACTAACAGTTTCAAGAAGCACAATTTAAAAAAAATATGTACTTGTGTCCAATTGGTGGCTATGCAAACAGCTAATCGTTTTGAGGTGCTAATTGTCCTCTTGATTGAATTTATTCAAGCTTATAGATTATAGATCACGTATCTGAGCGATTTGTCTGCACAAACACCGAATTGCTCTTCATGAATATTTGTAAAAATACTGGGTTTAAAGAGGTTCTTGACTTGTATAAAGCAAACTTCATTGACTTATAATTAGAATGCAAAGAGACTGAGAAATTTACAGCGGAGAGGGACCGGTATTCAGATTAATTTGAATTTAAATCATTTCACAGCAATATCATCATTTGATAATTAATCACGTCATCAACAGGTACGCGAGGTTAGCATTTTTGTGTAATAATGTGCGCTAGTGCTATCTGTACTTATAGTATTTCAATATGCTACTACAATAAATAACCGAAACGGAACAGGTCATACTTTACATATGCAACTTAAATATAATTGAATCACTCACTCACCGGCGACACCGAGGCTTTCATTTCACTGGTGTGATGATTTCCAAACTGCACGAACAGCAGCGCTTACTTTAATTAGAACAATCATATAAAATAACTAAAAAGACTTATTCATAGATGATGGTGATGTGAATTGAAGTGTAGTAAAAGAGTGGAAATTTTGCTATCAAAAGCATTGGCAAGAATTATTCCAATTCATTGTTTAAGCTTAGTTTTCAATATTTAAATGTTGCGTGTGTTTTTAAGATACTAGAATTCTCGTTTCACTATTAAAAGGTGCAATTAAAATGATGGAGACGATAGTATCAAGTGTATTGCTATTTATCAAAGTATAAATAAATCTCTACGCATTTTGATTTCCGTTGTTCCATATCAAATAAGATAACTATCACGGTTATACCGGTTTCTGTTAATAATTTAAATATACCTACAGAAAACTTATAAAATAAACTAGATGTCTTCATGAGAGCAGTTATAGTTTAAATAGGTACTTAAAATAATATACACGGCCTCAAAAATAAAAAAGCTAACTATGGGGCGTTTTGTTTTTCTTGTGAATAATGTTAACATTCCGTTTGAACGATTACATGAACAGAATTATGTTAGTTCCGCACAAACCCTGTAGTGCGAAATGATTCGAAATATTTTGATTCTGCAGGTAAGGCAAAAATGGTTACTATAATTCCTAAACTCCTATTTTTCTTATCAGTGACAAGATTAACATGAAATCGTATATCTGCATTGTCTTCTGTCTACAAATTATTTTGTAAATTAAGATCAGTGATATTTACGCATCTCTTCCTGCCATTCAAAAGTGAATATATTTTAACGTGTGGCGAGGTATAAATGGTTAGGCTGTAATCATATAATAATTGATGACCGTTGGTTGACTTTTAAAGTACGTGTACTGCTATACAAAATTAGTAAAATGACAAATGTTACTTACAGATGCATTTTAACTCGAATCTAAGCTCATTTGGAGTTTCGTAACATCAAAACTTGATTTTAAACTTTGAATCTCTTCTTATTTGTCTATGACTACTTAACTTTGTTGGATATTTTTTTCATTTTACAATATCGCTAATATGAAACTGCGACTATATTAGGTCAGACTTGTAAATGAACTTACTAAATTTCTCGAGGGTTGTTTTCGTCAACTATCAAAAATAGATATCTGTAAAGTAATACACTAATTTTTCCATGAGGAGAAACGGTAAGTTGTAAGTGTCATTGAACCGTTAATATAGTGTCATATTATGAACAAATGTTCGGAAATGACTAAAGACTTTGTTTTACTAAAAATTAACAGTAAACAAAAATAAATGGGCCAAAACTATTGTTGTAGGTAATAACGTTATATTGTAGAGAAATTCTCAAATTACATGTAGAAATAATATTAGTGATAAAAGACAAGAAATAGTAAAAATGTTACCCATACATTGTATTATTAATTATGTTAATCTGTCTGATGCCTACACAAGTTGCTACCAGAAAAGGTCCAGGGGTGAATTTGCCTCCGTCATCATATCATCGTCCTCGTCGCAGAATCCTAATTGCTAACTGTTGTACATGGTTTCATCCTCTACGGATCTGGGAATATCAAAGATTTCAGCGAACAGTGGTGGAAGACATACCAACTGATTCCAGTGTCGACGGTACCAGTCGAGAATATCACTATGAAAGGTTCCAATTCTTCTTAGATCGTTAAGAAGCGAGGGGATCCCGGTTTTGTTTAAGGAGTCGATAAGTTGATTCTGAGAATGAGAAAGCAAGTTGACGGAATGATGAGTTAACGCCTGGCGCTGAGGAGAGAGTAAGCAAGCTCCAGAGAGTAGGCCCAACTCAGAGTCCATCCACGATGATACCGTTAGCCAGAATGAAAAGAGGGACGATGTGAATTCAGACTGTAGAGAGAAATTTTGTTTTGTTAGAGCACATGAAACACCTTGAAAGATATCAAAGATGATTATTATGATGAATGAGATGTGTTATTGTGAACGTACATCGTAAACTATATCGAGATGTTTGCGATTGAGAGTTAAGCCATCGGATAATGTAATGGTGTCCTTCGTTGTCATTGGAGCAACGTAGACGGTCCAGATTTCGAAGAATCCCGTTTTGATTAGTATGAGTTGATCATCCTGGGGCAGTGAGGTAAAGCCTGGAATTCTCTTGGCAAATTCTACCACAGACTGAATAGAAGCGAGCATTTCTCTTGACAGAACTGAGAAAAGTGATACCCGTACAGCTTGGTTGCTTTCCTGCAAATCCTGCAAATCATAAGCACATTATGGTGAAAGTCGATTTTTATGACATCCACGCTTTCCCCAGTAAGTACGAGATAAGCATTAAAATGATAAATTGGAGGACAATGAGGGATTAGCTTCTTGACGAAATCGTTTAAAAATACTCTTATCCGCATGCTCATGCACCGTGAGGTGAATGTTGACGTACCAGAGTCAGTTTTCGTGGAGCGATGTCACGAACCCTCTCCTGTGTGTAGACACAGTGATGCATATGAGTCTGAGAAACAATTGTGGCGAGAGAGTTCAAGTTATTGGTAAATGTGGATGATACTGCATTTGTCTCATTTGCTGCCGCCACCGACGAGTTACTGGATGAGGATGAAGTTGTAGTACTGCTAGTATTCAGATTGTTGGTGGTGGTGTTGCTTGTGGCAGTGGTGGCGCAATTACTGTTATTGCTTGATGAAGTGCTACTTCCGCAGGTGATTGACCCTTCAGACGATGTATTGGATCCAGGAGAGGCCGAGTGTGATGTCCCATCGTAAGAGGACTGATCTGCCTCTGCAGAGGTTATCGCTTCACGAGCCCTCTTTGGCACACGACCATAACGGACCGCTGTCAAAAGACATAAAAACAAAGCAGTTAGTCATCTCGGCAGCTAATTGGTATGCACATGCAGTACCAGCATCATCGTTATACAGATTCATAAATTTAAATTTCTCTTTCTCTTTGCCGTCGGCAACAGCATCAGGCAGAGGGACTCTCATGGACAACTCAAAGCGTTTCGACCGACCATCATCATGATGGCATCATGTCCAGATAAGAAATACAAGAAAACATTAAATTCAAAGCCTAATGATCTTACAGTCGCGAGACATCCCGACAGCCAAACACTTTTTGAATCTGCAGTATTGACATCGATTGCGATTGAGACGAATAACGAGACATTTCCCATCCCGCAGGCATCTGTTCAAAGTAAGATTAGATCAAGAGAAAGTCATTAATTTTTTCATACAAATTACAAATAGGAATTGCGAATTTGTCAACTGTTTTTTACCTGTACTCAATTTGCTTTTGAATACTCCGGCGGAAAAATCCTTTGCACCCTTCACACTATAATGGGGATTATACTTATTAAATTAATTTCTAGCCCTAATCATACAGTGAATCAATTATTAGCTATTACCGATGATACTCCATAATGAAAACCACTAGCTTTGTCTCCACAGACGCGGCAGGGATGGAACGATTTTCCAGAATTGTTGGAGTCCGCGTATGAACTTTCTATAATCAGAAAATGCAAAAAAGGAAAGATATCAGTTCAGTGATCTTTTCCACTCAAGTCATCATTAATGTCAACAACTTCATCCAGCTCCTTGGAAAATATTCTTGTACTCTGTTTTATTTTAGTTTCAGTGAACCTTTTCTATGCCGTTTCCCCTGCAAACCTCATGTTTATTTTTTGCCTTTTTATATAATTCACTTTACCTTTAATAAGCTACATCTTAAGCGAATTATTCATGTATAATGTAACATGGCTCTTAGCGGAACATAACAGAGAGAGAGATCGTTCGAATAACTGTCAACCTTCCTCATTAGAAACAATGATTTGCATATCCAACTCTGTCTTGTATTAACGTATGCATCTTATAGAACCTTTTCTTGGTATTATTGATGATGAAGCAAAAACTTAACTTGAAACATGTTGGTTTTTAAAAGGTTATAGGTGACAAGATTACAGAATGCATGTTATAAAAAATACGCATATTTTATTAAATAATTACGCGCCCAGCATTACGTTGATACAGGACCGCTATAAATGTAGATTTCTTCTCTGTTTCTATCTTTCCGTCGAAGAAACAAATCATAGAAAATAATTTATTCAAAGGCTTGCTTAAGACGCCAGACCCATTTGCAATTTAGCGTTGTAATCCCATTACACACATCAATAAGCAAAACGCATATTAGGTACTGCGGAAAATAGAGTTAGTTGCTGCGACTCATGCTTATCACAAACAACCACCATTGTTGTAACTTACAAAATAATGAATCCCGCTTCTCTATACATGCAAATGCAACCGGTTGTTCTTTTTTTTGCAAGAACGGCAACGGTATTTATTACCAGGAAAAGGAGATACGGGCAGTACATTCGCTCGGCAATTAGTGTCTTTGAACACTGCGTGATAATTGTCTACGGTTTCTCATTCAACAGACACATGCATCAGACACATTATTTTAATCATAGTTCTTTTTTAAATAAGGGTTTGGCTGAGACGATAATAATGACTAGGCACTCTTTCTAAATATGTGTAATGCTAATCATCATCATGCAAGCTTGCAATACGTTAATTTAGTCAAAGTCCAGTAAAAGACTGACTGAATCAATCAATCAATTACGTAATGCTAACTTTATTACTTTTATTTTCATATAACTTTTTACTTTTTACTTCGAATTTCGACAATAAGTAAAATATTATTATTATTATGTCTAGTAAACATTTATGATTTTCAGGCCACTATCACCAGTATTATACAATGAAGTTTAGCTTATTGCACATCGATATGAGATTAGCATTGTTTAATGAAAACTTATGCATGAGCTGCGCCTCAACACATACAAAAAAATCTGTTTATTAGTAAATGTGATTATGTGATCGTCAATTTCGTGCTTAATACCGTCATCCACCGATATTTTAATGACTTTTTACATAAATCATACGCCTTTGGTGAACAGAAAAGTAGAAGGTTGTGATACTATTAATTAAGATTTTCAGTTATTGTAATTAAGTTGCAAAGTGAACTCCTTTTTGTACACTTTTTGTTCATGTGTTCAACATTTCCCTGATGAGGACTCGCGACAGAGTCGAAACGTCGGAATAAAGATTAACGTCATTATTAAACACTCATAGTATCTCATAATTAAAATTACAAAAAGCCTGCAATTATTTATGCATGTAGGTAGACAAGGCGTGGACAAAAATCATAAATGTTACGTTACTCAAACATGTGCAAAGTGGGAAACGAATGAAAGCAAAAATGTTCTTTTTTGCTGTTATTTTTCGTTGGTTTTTCTGAAAAACTAACGTTTCTTTTCGGATTTCGGCTCAATATGATTCCATGCCATGCCTCCTCATTTTCTTTTTTATTGCTCACTTATAAAAAGTAATAAAAAGCTAGGTAGAAGCTCTTAGTGGTGTTTTGCAGATTTTTTTTCGCCTGAACATCTTAATACTGTTTGATTGTTACTATTACGAAAGATGAGGATCCGCATTGTTGCGATGAGGCAGACGATTTGGTAGTAAGGCTAGCAAATTCAATATAGAATTGTGAGAACAGCTAGTTTTAGTGGGCGTACAAAAGAGAAGTCTAGCAGAAAGCAAAAACCCGTTTCTCATCAACCAAAGCCTTCATCGCATTATCAACATTCTTCCTTCCCTTCGTCGACGTTCGTTCGTACAGTTTGGTACGGTACTCTCATAAACAGAGCATAAAATGTGCAAAGTGAGAAGGATGAAAACAGGAATTTCGCAGCACCAGCAGCAAGTAACACCAACTTTTTCTGCATGAGCCAGAAAGAGGAGGCTCAGGACTTTGAGAAACCTAGTTTACTTTACTACGTTAACGATACTTGTGTATACATAACGTGGGTGCATTGCCGCTTAGCGCATAAAAACCCTTCAAGTGTTTCGGAAGGGACTGAAAGAATGACACACACTCACACACTGCAGAAGCAGTATGAATCAGTTCTTTTATATAATACGACTACTTCAGTACACCCTGCACAAAGTGGAGACAATTGTCCAACTCTCTTCCTCTAATGAAACATCTCAGCGTCACTTCAATCGTCATATTTGATGGCAGTTTCTCAAGAACAGTGCTCAATTAACTCCAAAAACTTTTCCTTAACCTTTTAAACACTTATTGAGTTTAGCACCTCTGTAAATAATTATCGTGTATTTTAAACTACATTTAACAAAGGTATCTCCAATTGTACTTTTAACAAATTGATCACCATGCTATGATTTTTATCTTTGATTTGTCGACGCCAAGTTGCACTTAAAATATAAATCCAGGAAGATCCGTTGTTGTAATAGTGACTACAATTCAACTCACTATTCCTGATACGTAAATAAGCAGTAAAACAGGGTTTCATCAATTGTTGGGATTGTAAATGTCTCGAAGCGTGAAACTTTCGTTATGAGATAAATAAAGAAAAATGTGATAAATGTATGTATGTTGAGACATATTTGACGTGACTTCCTCACCGAAACTGCTTCCTGGATAGATGTCCATTTTATGACTTTTAGTAGAAAGGAACTTCCGGTCGTTACTGTATTACACTCGACTTTGACAATCCCCAAGTTTCGGGTAAACCGACACGTGGAATGTTGCGTATTAACCAGAAGAGCAACGCTACGAAACATGTTATTTGTAAATTGAATAGACTTCGACCGAATGGAGTTGAGACTTTCTCCTCCGTATCAATGTATCGCTTAATTGAACGTTAGCCGTCATACAGACTCTTCTTCCCATTACGCAAGATAATTTAACAAAACATATATCTGCATAAGTACATAATTTCATAAAAATATTTCATAGATAAAATGCAAGAGCAATTTACATATAAATATGTAACGGCTGTGCAACTTATCTTCTACTGAGGTTCCAAATGACCATTTTAAATAACTCAATTTCATTTCGTTTGGTATTAGCTAGCTTTCTTGCACCTGTTTCGTAGTTTATGATAGCGATACATATTGATATAGAGTTTTCATGGGAATTTTGTAAATGGACTTAAAGTGTCGGTTGAGCCATATGGTAAAACAATAATGGACGTCGGTGTATCATATCAGTGGAAAGACGCGTTAAATATTCATGAAGATGTCCATAATGGCCATACGTTAAATCCCCTCTCGTTGACAAGGTACAATGTTATTGCGATTTATCGACCGATCTGTAGGATTTGCTCTAAACGTTAGGTGGTATTATCTATTTTTCAATAAAAAATTCATATTTTGAAACAATATATTTTAAAAATGGGCTACACATGGATCCATTCTTGTCGTCACTGAAGCAGTTGCAAAATCAATAGTATCTCTATTCTCCCGATAGAGTACCATTTATAGTGGTACTTTGCCAGCGATGGGATCCCGATCAATTCGCAAATGCCTAGTGTTCGCGTTCGCGATAGTGAGTTCGGCGTTTTCGGAGTGATTCCATTATGATGTGATATCTGCCATGTTTCTTCTGATTCAAGAACTGAATCACAAGAAACGAGTTGGCGACATGTTTGCAATTTTCTCAGTCTGCTTGCAAATCTCCTTGCACTAGTCAGCGAAAATTGTATACTTATGGCTGGTTACCTTTCGGAAAATCGAGATCATTTTTAAAAATTTGTTTCATCTTGAAATTAAAGTCGTCAAACCCATGGTTATATATTTCATTGTTATGTAGTAACAACCCCCAATAATTAAGCTAAACTTCATGAAAGCTGTGTTTTTATGACAATATTGTTGAAAGAAAATATGAGCACCAAATTATATTTTGACTTGTTATTAATAATTTAATCTCATCAGTATAAATGAAAATATAAAATTACTCAAGCAAAGTTAACAAAAGTTTTCATCCTCAAATAAATGTATGCTTTGATTGTTGCTTTTCTTGCTTCGCATGAAGGCCTCAAAATTTCTTAGCTACCGTTACTGGAGTTGTCTTGTAAGCGTTTGGCGTTTACCCACTTCGTCACTTTTTATTATGGTAAATTAAGCGAGGTCTTCATTGGAAAAATATTCGCATTTCCGGATGATGTATGCCTAATTAATTTGGGGGAAAACATTTTTACCATAAAAGGATTAACTGTAAAAAAGAATAATGAATTAACGATAAGTTATTAGTAGTTATTAAGCTATTTCGTTGCTATATAGTGTTGTGTCGTTGTGTGTAACATTACAATATGAATTCTCTTTCCAGGAATTGGGAAAAGTTTGCGACTGTGATTTTACATACTGCTTATGGTTAGTGTTTTCAAAGTACAGATATCAAAATAATATGTATTTACTTAATAATTGCTTGAAATAAAAATAAAATAAATAACTCTCATTAATTGATGGATGTAAGAAGTCATAAGTTAAAGGTTAAAAAAGTAAATGAATAATTTAAAAATAGAATCGTTTCCTTTTTCTTTATACGTTTTAAACGGAAAATGATAATTTGTATAATATAAACACACAGATGTCACAGTCATATTATGGATTTCTCTTAGTATTGTTGCATTATTAGCTATTAGCTTGATATCTTATGCAAGTAACTTTATCCGTACCTATATAAAAACATTTTTAGAACATTGTTTGCAATAGAATGATGGTTTGTAATTGAAACAAAGTAATCGAAAAATTGGTTATGACATTTTAATAATTAGTTCAAACCATTGTCTTTTCATTTGATATTAAACAAAGCAAAACCTTTCTTCGGGTGTTTTTTAATCAGTCTTTATAACACAATAAAACTACAATTGTAAAAAAGTCACGTTTTATCGCCATGTGCTAGTTTTTAACTAATTATAGAGCGATTCACGAATGTAACAACTAAGTACTACAGTTTGATATTGAATATTTAATGGTCATAACAAGTGAAAATTACTTGCAATTAATAAAGATTGCCAATTCTGACAACGCAACGTGACAGCCAATGTTTGTTAAGTATGAAACACTTGCACTTTGAATGTATCCGTTACTACTGTTGGAGGTGAAAATTTTTAAATTTTGCACGTTTTCGATGCGCAGTCATTAGTTCAGGTAATTCGTAAGACTGTTGTATTGTTTTACTACATCATAAAAACAATAATAACGATGAGCGATGATTTCATCAGAAAATCTCGCTTTTGTTTGTTCAAGTGCAAATCAGATTGTGAAGAAACGGCAATCTTCCTTGTAGTTATTATCGTGCCGGGCGGTAACAACAACATTATTTTAAACATTAAATGTAAGCGTGTGTTGTGTGAATGTAACAAACAATAGTCATGTTTACACAAAATGCAAACGGGCTGCTACGCCTCCGCTGTCCCGCTTAACGTTTATTAAAAAGTAGATGCGTGCGGACTCGCCCACAACTGCCATCACACAACGCTCATCGTCATCATCAACACGTACAACGTCGATGAAATATCTTAACAATAAATACAAGTAGACTTTAAGTCTTTCAGGTTTTGCCAGTCTTTGCATGATTTGTATTTGCATAAATTTTTGAAGACAACTCACCGCTCTGCCAATGACCTCTACTCTCTTTTGGAGTTAGGACAAATTCATCATCATTAGTCAGAGATTTTATAAATTCATAGATACCATGTTTGCCTCTCCCTTTGTTCAAAACAAAGATTTTACTGCGCATGGGCAAACAAGATGAAACCCTTACAGACACGAAACTTTGCAGATTTTATCACGTTTAAAAGTGAACGATTTCGCCAACCCGTCGGTGCAATAATTTTTTTTGATTTATTAAACGATGCTTGAGTGAGGGAGGACTCTGAATAAACAGTATCTCTATTTTTTTCAGGAATGACCACTTTTCCGTTTTTCCAATTTTCTATGTACTGTATTAGACGATGCTGAATATTTTTTATGGATCCGGGAGCACCTTCAGAGAATACGTGCGGAATAGAAATGGATTTTATGACATCTCTATTGCAATTTTGTCAAAATGTTAAATTCAATTTAAAAGTCGTCTGAATAAGCATTTAACGCAAATTGTAAGGTACTGCAGCCGTTGTGGAGTTCATTCACTTTGTGCGGAAAGAACTTCCAAAGTGTTGTGTGCAATATTGAAAAGAGATTAAATGTTGCTCCATACTAATTCTGGGGAAAAATGTTTTTATTGCCTTCTCTGACATATCATGAAATTATTTATTTTATTAAGTTCAATCCAACTCCTCCTTATTGATACTTAAGATAAGCGATGGCATCTTCACATTAAAACAAGGATGTTGAAGTAACCTTCCTCGTGCTCGGAATTAAGAAGAGATTAAACTGCAAAAAGAGGGAAGCGTAAGCATTTAAAGAGTGTTGATAGAAAGCCGTGTCAAAAGTAGAGGAAGAAATGAGAATCATCCAAGTGACAAGTTTAGTAAACTACGAAAGACGCGCGTGACGCCAAACGTGTTTCTCCATTCCATGTTTTGCTATGAAAATGAAATGAAAGAGCCGTGTCATATTTATTGATCTTAGCCTTTTGATATACAGTGTTGAGAAAATGGAAGTGAGCAAACATACGCTTTTTAAACGATTAGCATGAATTGAGCAATAGTAATGCAGCAGGGATAAATCAATGGGAAACGCAAATTCGAAATTCAAAATTTTTCATATTTGTAGGAAGAAGAGACAACTGAACATCCGCTGTAAAACGTTTATTACAAAACGTGCCTTCACGGAAGGTTAGCAAGAGCAGAAGAACATCATCAGTATCACCCTAAAATATGTTCTACTCTGTCCTGCCACTCTCGAAAAGATAAATTTGCGAGGTTAGAGAAATCAACCTTCCACCGTTCCACCACCGACTGAAACATTTTAAATGCCTTTTATCTCCATTATAATCTCCGTTGAAGTAGTGGCAGTAAATCTCTTAATGATACCATGAAAATGAAACCCTTTGAATATTGCATCGCCTTTCGTCACAATTCTTCCCTGCTTCTCACCGATCGATACTCACTCAGATCTTGGTAGGCTGGCAAGTTGATAAATGCGCAACTTTCCCATAAATATGCACTGCCAGAGTTCTCTTTGAAGACTCAAATTTTCGGCTGAACACAACTATAGTTACCGGAAACAAATTACAAGTTTCTCAGTTTATTTAATTATAGTCCCAAGTGTTCCTTTCGGACAAGCCAATTTATTTAAAGGTGTATGTTTGAGCTTGAAATTTAGTGAGTAGTTGGACTATACGAGTAGATATTTTCATTCGGGGTTTTCATCT
The DNA here is from genome assembly GCA_021029165.1 of Cyphoderus albinus. Lineage (NCBI taxonomy): Eukaryota > Metazoa > Arthropoda > Collembola > Entomobryomorpha > Paronellidae > Cyphoderus > Cyphoderus albinus. Next base: position 21,483 of record VYYJ01000252.1, read on the forward strand.
CATACGCCATACACGTTACTTCAAGTCATTGATCCCGAAACGAATATTTTAACTATGCCAGAATGCTCTGAAGATGCAACTGGAGCATGAAGAGGAAGTCCTAAATTTGTATTAGTATTTATCTTGCTGGAGAATTTTAGTCGTCGTGTAAGGCGACTTCCGAAGATCATCAGTGTAAGGATTGAATGAATTACCAAAACTTTTTTTTTCTTTCCACGTTCAAGCAGAAAGTAGTTCCACTAACCAAAAACATATTCAGCTTTCCTCTGCTCGACAGGAAAAGAAAGACGCGCTTTCATTACTGTTGCTTCTAATCATATTAAATTGCTATAATTTTTATGACTTCACAAGTATTATACTGATCCGCAAAGGGAGAAAATGAAAACAAGACGACTCTCTAGTAAAAATCGTCACATAGTCGTAGGATCTTCCTCTTCGCCCTCTTCGTTTGGATCTCCTTGAAATGGTAATGGCAATCCGTTTGGTTCGTCTTATGTGTGGAACTCTGTGTATATGAGTGAATGAATGTGTAAAAAGTGTAAAAAGTTCATCGGCCTGTGCGTCGTCCTCTACTACGAGTTCCATTTCTACCGTATTGCCCTATAGATTCCTGGTTTTTATAACCAACATGACTATATGAGAGAACGACGACGACGAATCGTACACAAAAATCATCAACAACATCCACCACACTCATTTTTGTCCTCATCACTTTGCTCTGGCACAAAGAAAGAGAAACGAGCAGCAGCAGATCATCATCATCAGAATAAAGAAGAAGAATATAATGATAAAATTAATACGGTGTGTGTAACATTAATGTCATTAGACTAGAAGGAGGAGGCAAAATTATCTTCCGTACACTATGGGATGTTGTGGTGGGTGACAAAGGTTACTATGATGCATCTTCCGAGCTACCCTGCTCTGGCTGCTCTTTTCACCAAGCATCTTTGTTTGCATCATCAACGCTGCGCTGGCAACTAAATATCATTTTTATCGTCGTCATCATGACAAAGACTTCGAGTGAGAACATTATTGTTTATGTAAACATACTTATTCCTTAGTTTCAGGTTGCTGCAACGCGAATCTTATGAGATTGCGGGAGTTGTTCAACTTGAAATATCAAAGACCCTAGGAAGAGGGTACGCACGCGGTGAGAAGTGGAATGTAACGTATGACGTTTTCCTGTTAAAAATAATAAAATTGTGACCAATACGCCGCTCCAATCGTAATAATAGCTGCTACACGATGAAAATAATCTGAGGAATACCAATGATCTACTATAAATAATTACTCCACCAATCCTCCAATACCGAACGTACGATCAAGCTAACAACAAATAAAGATTCTCTTCTAGCTATTAGCCACTGCACAGTTTTCTTGAACAGGAATCTTTGCCATTTGTGTGGTTCTTTATATATCCTAAATTCCATTGTAGCAGTTTTAGTAATTGCTTTGAAATTTATCTTCTGCCTCCATCGAAGGCGGTATATTGCTTTCTCATCTGAATTTATTAATAAATAATAATATGTGAGAAAAACAATTAATGCTATGTTTGTTGGGAAATAGTCAAATAAGAATACCGTTATTCACTTGTTTAAGGAATGGATGTCTATGTTGTCCCCTGCAAAGATTCCTTGACAAAAAGGTACAGCGTATAACAATTGCCTTTCAGATCTGCCAGTCAAATCACCCTGAAACAACCTTGAAAGATTATTATTTGAAGATAGCTAAAAAGAAGTTATGCTCTGAGCCTTTTCCAGTAGAAACCAGTAACTTTATTGAAAAGGACTGTTTGTAAAACCATAAGCGAAAAATGTATCAGAATATCGGTTCTTGCCTCTAAAGTAGTTCTAATGCGTTGTCGATTGTGTTGCTGGAACCCTCAACTAAATCCTGTACCTTATTTCAAATCAGTCATCAGTATTCTGTAGACATTGAAATATGTAAAGTGTGAGTGATTATATTCATTCCGTTTCATGTGGTTATTTACTTTTTATTTTTTCCATTCTTTGGATAAGTTAGAAAATGCTTACGCAGAATAAATACTCAAGTAAAATACATGAAAAATGCATTGTTGAAAATCACGGAAATGAGAAGCTGAAAAAGTGCCTCTATCCATCAAATTTAGGAAAAGGAAAGAAAAACATGTCAACAAAACCTTGAATATCTTTTCTCAAAGGTTCGACGAACTCGAAGAAGAAGCGGCTAGGTCTGGACAACAATGGAAAAGAGAGACGAGGGTACTTTGCATCTTCTTGGAAAACGGAACGGATTTTGTGCGATGAATCCTATGTGATCCTACTGGAAAATAAGTTTAAGACTGCTAGATGAAAAAGTATTTTCAACTTCAATTCCATCTAACAACAAAAATTACTCGGACTCGGTGAAGCGATTAATATCGGTCTACAACTTTTAAGCTCTTTCATTTCTTCCATATTTTTTCATTTTATACCTTTCGATTTTTAACGCAAGTTTAAAAACTGTAAAAGCATTTTCTTATCCCAAACTTTGTTTCACACTTTCTAAAAATTCAGTATTAAATGTTGTCTACAGTAACTTTTGTAACAAGCGGGCGAATTATTTAATGCCCTTAAAGTCAGTAAGCGTTAAATCAGTAATCACCGAAAATGTTATTGTTAGTCTGCTGGGCTTGTAGTCTGTTGTTAAAGTGCGTGGCGTAGAAGACGAGGATGCCCTTTGAAAGATAGACATCAGAATTACAGAATTTTGATGTAATGTTTCATTGTAATCTTGAAATGGTGACATATGTATAAATAGTCACATGTACAATGTTGCAAGCACAATAATGTAATTTTCCTATTCAACCAATAAACAACTGCCTTAATTTTGATTCCGCCTACAAACATTTAAGCTAGGCTCGGAAGACTTTGTTTCAACTTAAATCATTAAAAATATGTCCCTTATTGATACTCAAATAAAAATGTTCAGCGATTTATAATGCAGGTTTCATTTCGAAAGACTCATCATTATAGGAAGAAAAATATCCACTTTATAAAATTGTGAGGTTTACAATCTTTGAATTTTTAGTGCTAGACATAAAAAAACTGACATATGTATATGTAAATATGTAGGATTATTAAGTAAACTGCAGTATATTTATAATTTATGAATGTCATAAATTCTTTATTGTTATATACATACGCCAATCAATATGGATATATCAATATAAATTACATCTTTCAATTCTAAAAAATCATTTGTCGGATTTATTGATTTATAATGAAATAGTACAGACTTAAAGAACTTCAAAAACTATAAAAGTCCATGAAGTGTACAGCTTTCCAGGGACAACATCTCAGTACGTCATTGTATTCCTTAAGACAATCTGTTATATAAAAACCGTTCACACGGAAAAGGACTTGATGTAAATTAATGGAACTGGTCTTTCAAGCAAACAGAAATCAAGTAGGCATTTTTCACTGACATTACATCACATTATCAACATGCTCTCTGCAGCATGTGCTCACTGTTCGCTCTTATCTAACTCTATAAAACAATCCCCATGTTTATATAGAATATAGAAGCAGTAACGTAATGCAGTCATACATTGTGTTACCTGCTTGCTAAGCTCTAGCTGCACGGCTACACGTACATATTCACTGCACATGGATTCTCAAAATCCATTTATGTACCTGTTCATCCTGCCAAAAAGATGAGTGTATCCATCCAAGCCATCTTTTTTAGAGGGGAAAATGAAATAATCCTAACGGGACTCTTATTAAAGAAAAATTCTTCAAGGCCAGAAGAAGAAAAACACCTCTGCTCTGGTTGAATGACCCTAGCCAGAATCTTTCTTCTGTCTGCTATAGAAGTGTAAGTGATCCGACAACTTAAGTATAACTGATTTGGTATATCTCCGTTCCTGAGATACATTTTATGTAGATTTCCCACGTTTAGTCCTGTGTCTAACTTTCAAAAGATCTGTTCTGAAAAAACAGACGGAATACTGAAGATCCAGGCAAACGGAATTGTAACAATGTATTCATCCTCTTAATAACTGTTGCTGCCGTTTATTCAAATATTTATCATTTTCGTCTACTCCTAAATAGACTGAATGAAGTAAAAATTTAAATGAGTCATTATGTTTGAACTACTGATGAATAATGACGGTCTTTGAGAGCTGTAATTTCGACTCCATTATTTATGCAAGCCACGCCAAAGTTATATGAATTTACAATATCAATGAACTATAACTTTTAACGTCCTTCGCTCTTTTATTTACCTGAATTATATAGCACATCTAACTAGATTTTCAGTTATGTAATTCATCGAAAATTCTGAAATCAAGAATAAAAAACTACGAAAGATTCCGTTCTCCCGGTATTTGGAACGGTAAAATCGTCATCTACAACCTCATCACATAATCACCGCAGGACCGCTATAAAATAAAATGAACGTGTTTGCACGCATACGCTGAATACACAGCCATATATAATATGCCAATTACGATACGAGCACCAGCGAATCTACCACACGGTTGCTTCTTCTTACTTCTCCTAAACGTATATTTCGACAAAAACGGAATTCGAAATTACTCCTTGAAAAATTATGATGCTTCTTTCCTTTCAGAGCGAGTACATTTATATACATACATAACATGTAAAAGATGGTAAAGTAGTTGTTTTTACAATACACATAAACGAGTAGATTCTCCCTCGGACTTCTTCACTTCACGTCCACGTAGTTTCGCTTTCCGCAAGTTTAATAACCATTTTCACTACCCTCAAGTCGACACCTATCGTCTTTGCAAAAACAGATAAAGAATTAATTTTCATAACTGACTCTTGACTTGTTTAGTGTCTCATGATGGAGCTCGTATTATTGCGCAGTCATTTCTGGTTCCTGGGAATGTTTCATCTCACTCTAAGCAGTCAACGAGCAGATTTTAATTGAAAAGGTTGTCCTTTGTTTTATTGTTACGTAACGTGACCACATCACATACTCTTTGTACGTAAAGCTCTGCTGCCTTTTTCTGGTATTTATTGAGAGACTCATGTTCAATCCTCCTGGGGAAAACGACGTAGATGAGCTTGACAAAATTTGCATATTTGTATGTGTAGCAAAGCATTTCCTCTGCTACAAAGCCAGGTACTATTTTAATTAATGTTGGCTTTCGCGGCTGGTGAAGAAGTAAACAAGAGTCATAAATGTTATTTATTTCTTATCTTAATAGCAGACACAAAAAATCAAAAATGAGCGATACAGTTTAGATTTCATCGGATTTGATGATATAATGATTGTATGTTATGACGATGACAGTAAGCATTCCCGTTGCTTTTCCTATGTGCAAAAAGGTGAAAAGAGATACGTACCTACATTCATGAAAGTGGAAGACGCAATGATGATGATATGATAAGCTACAATGTTCATAACACCAGCGCTACAATAACATGGGACGTCACTGATTGCATTGTTTTGCTGTTAGTTTTGTTGTGTAAGCAACAGTACATGTTCCAAAAACGTTATGTAATCGCTTTGTTGCAAAACCTAAGATACTTTTTCCCTTGCTCGTTTCAAAAAAGATTATAAGATTATAGCTCTTATTAAGTTGCATCTACAAATATCTCTTCTCCACTCATATTTATGTAGGTAAATCGTAAACCATCTGAATCTGACTGAATTCTCCTGCTGCTGCTGATGAGATTGAGGAGAAGCGGAGTCCTACAGAAGAAGAAGCCATGTGAGAGAAAAGTATGCAAGCATGTGGTTGGCATGATGTTGCGCTCTCGCATCGCTTTGTTATGTGGTACAGTTACACACAACTACTACGTACTACCATCGTACTACTACGATTATTATTATTATTATTATTATTACTGCTATTTTATCTTGAGGCATTTGCTAACACAAAGTGGGAATGAAGAAGCAGCAGCTGCTTTAAAAAAAAGATTTTAAGAAACAGTGTCTGTGGTTGAATGACCGTCACCCACCAAACTAGTGGTTTTCTTGCTGATGATGATCCTCATGAGTTTGTTGCTGTTGTTTTTGTTTTACTGTTTTTTCCTTGCCATTATTGATGCTGGGGATAGCACCGATGTTGCGGATGATAGTGATGCGATGAGGATGAAAAAGATAGTTTTTCTTACTTTTCTTTCAATGTAGAACATTTAATGTGCAAACTTTTCCCGTATTTACTTTTTTTCTCTTTACCAATCTCAAAAGATTACAGTGTTGCTCAGAATGTGAGTGATAATAAAAAAAATACACACTCGAAGCAGCAGCACTATTTTGAGAGAAACGTTAACGTTATTGTTACACGCCTCTACAACTCAAAATGCCCCGCTAGCAAAGAAAGTCTGCTACTTAGTTTTTGCACACAGACAGATTAAACGATATTGTATGCAATGGGTGTGTTGTGACCAGATAGAAGTAGTTTCGTTTTTTATTATGTATCGTAGTAAGCAAATGAACGTTACTTCATTTGTGAAAATGGTTAGATTACTGCTTGCTGAAAGCTGTAAGCTCAGTGGCGTTTCTTGTGATCATCAGTTCATGCGCTATGTTAATGGTGGTTCCTAGAAATGAGTCGAGACAGGAAGAATAAGAAATAGAGAAAGCTTTTAATTGTTACACTTTTATTGATTGTATGTTGTATGTATAATTAATCAGTCAAAGTTTTGTCGGACCATACACCCATTCTATTTTAATGGTAATAGGATTGAGTGTGAAAGGACTGTGAGACCAACTTTACTTTTGAAAAACTTTTCTAAACTCATCTATTTAACTCTGAGTCTGAGTCAATACTAATTTCATTAAAACTTTTAAACAGTAATTAATTTCCTCACTTAATTTGGAAAGGTGATTAAATCAGGCTAACTCTTGCACGGTTCCTTTGACCTGCAAATTATCAGTACTAGAAATTTGAGCAATGGCAATGCGATTGCGAAAAAAAGAAGAAGCGACCATTCGGATGAATGAAACGAAACACGAAAGTATAAAACGTTACTATGTGACGCTTCAAGGAAATGAGAGATGAGAACTGTAATATTATACCGCTACGATTGTATGAAGACAAGACGTACCACGCTTTTCTTTTCGCCTTTCTTTTCTTTCTCACAACTTAGCAACGTTAGTTCAACCACTGCGACTGCCGTATAAACGGCTAGTGGCTCTTTATTAAAAATGACGACAACCACGATGACTGTGCTCGCAAACATGAATATATTAAGTAAGTGATCCTCGCCGTCGCATTTTTGTTTTCTCCTTTCAATCCATTCAGCTGTTTACGCCACTATAAAAAAGTATGCCCAATACAAAACAACACTGATAAAAGGAAAAGCAGTTTTTTTCTAGATTTTGCAATTCAGTGAGAAACAGTAAACATTTTATATTATGAATGCATATTTTATTTATTTATGTTTTACCAGAAGAGAGACAAGTTGATTTTTACTTTTTTCTCTGAGCACTTGCATGCAGACATACCTTGATAGCAAAAAGAGTAGTGATACAATAACAATAATAATAATAATGCCTGTTGTGATGCCTTTCACGTCTTCAATCACTCACTTAAACGAACTTAGCCGTTTCCTTATCCAATTCTCTCTTGTTCCACTCGCATACATTCTCTCACTTACTTCATGCGATTATTCCATGGTTCATTGAACTATTGAGTTCAACAAGGATGCATACGATGAGGATTTTCATCAAGATGCTTTAGCTCCGTGAATTGTGTGAATGGAGTAACTAACAAGGATGGGTATCATCGCTCAGTAGAATTTGTACGTAATGTGTGATAATATAAAATGTGCTATGATAATGTGCAGCGCGGTGCCTGTCTGAATGCACAATTTTAATCCCCTATTATTATATCCACCGCTTGCACAATATATCTTAACAGTGTCGAAATAAAAAGCAATGACTTGTTGATGACCATGTTAAAATTGGAGGAAACACTAAACGTTAATGAGACATTTCTATTACTCAATAGACTCAATACGATCGGTCATAAAACAAAGTGAAAAGAAACGTGTGTTGAATTACAGCAAACGTTTCATACTATTTAGAAAGACGCTTTTTTACATGTGAAATATGAAACATGATCATATGCAAAAATAAATATTATTAGTAATAAATAATAAGAAAATGCATAATTTTCATTTATCTTCTAAACGCAAGTTTGTTGAAGCTTGCTTTATATCACAAGGGTCAAGTGTCACTTCCCGATTGTACAAGTGTTTTACAAAAACAGAGTCGAGCTGGAGCTGGAATGACTTCATCGATGTATATGCATTATGTAGTAAGAGCGTGTAGGTAGGTACATACCTTTCTTATTTGGGGTGCCAGAGGCTGAAGCACTACTTCCATTGGATGAGTTCGTAGGACTTGGAGTGGTACTATCCGAAGGGCCACTTTCTCCACTGAGGGATGTTGTTCTCAGAGGGTCCTGTGCTACAACGGGAGAAGCATCCATGGCACTAGTACAAACAGCAGAAGAAACCGATGGACTATTCTCTGAAGGCAAGTCGGGGCCAACTGGCATGCTCATGTCAGGATCTTCAGTTTCGATTTTGATATGAGAGGTGTCAATGTGAGTGGCATCCAGAGGAGAACTGCTACTTCCAACCACGCCCCCAGAAGTAGTTGTTGAGCAGGGTACGCACGATCCTGTCGTGCTGCTCGCATTTCCCCCATTTCCACTCCGTTCCGGAGTGGCGTCAGCGAATGTATCAAACAAATCATCAGTTGTCCCGTCATCGCAAAAACTCAACTCGAAGTCGAAGTTACTTTGACCATTGAGTGATAATGTTGATGTTGTTTGAGAAACACCGGTTGTTTCTACTTTGAACATTGTTACACCAGATTTACTGACTAAAATCACTACACGAAAATCACTGCGGCTAGAATAGGAGTCATGGCACGACTGACACAGTCACTATTTACGACACCATGCTGCGATGATGAATTTCTGGTGAAGAAAGCTGCGAGACACCAGCCAAGTATTATTGTTTCAATCCGAAACGGAAATGAAATTACGGCATACAAAAGCCAGCCTGCGAGAAGAGAAAACTTGCCAGGAGAAAGGTTTCTATCTCGTCTTGAATGTTTATACACGAGTTTTCCGTCGTTTTCAAGTATTCGGAGAATACACACAGCGCAACATACACGGACGAAGGTAGAAGAAGAACTGGATGAGGAAGACAGCTCACATCACGCAAGAGTTTCAGCAGAAAGCAGCGAGCAAGTCCCACACTTATCACCAACCCTATGTAAAGGCAAAAGACAAGTCGATTCTTATTTCTAATAACCTAACCAGGGATACTTGGCCCGTTTCGTTGGCAGAAAGAGAAGTGGATTGTGTACACACAGCGGTAACACTGGTGGTAAGTTTATGCTGTTGTGTAGTAAAAAACACAATCCACTTGAAGCGATGCTTCATAGTACATACAATGAGCTCACAATGCGCAACGTAAGCCTTAAGTCTAGCGAGGAAACGAAGCGTTCGTATTCTTTGACGAGAAAGTGTTCCTTCATGTGCACAGTTTTTCTGCAAACTTTTGCTTATAAAACTTTTCTTGTCCTGTTTGTAAGTGAGAGGCACTTTTACTGTTAGCAGCTAGTTCCGAAGTTATTCCAACTCGACCGTTTGAAACTCTTTCACTGCTGCCACCTGAAAGATGTAAACAGTAATAACATGTTCATTATATACCTGAAGGAATGTTGGCACTGTGAAAGTTGGCGTACTTTTGCTAGTCCTTACTAGGGGCCACTGATAATGTTAAACGAAGATGTTAGCGTAACTGAGTGGTTGAAGTTGGTCTTTTTCGTTTCTTTGTAAAGGTAACTTATATACAGTACGCTGACGCTCAATCACAATGCTCTAGGTACTTGAAAGTTTTACAAGATACGTTCTCCAACATACAAATCAATTATTATATGCTAATAATTGAATATTGAGGTTTTGTTAGAATTTTTAGTAGAAACATTTTATTTCTCCGTCTAGTTTCTTCGTCTAATTTCAACTGGAGATGAATTATGTAGACATGTCAACCATTTCGAAGAAAACAGTTAAATAGTCCTTTCCATTGCGATATAAAAATTAAATATATTCAATTTATTTCTTAATATTTCAATAGGTACATGTCAAATATACATTATGCATGCGATCCAATTACATAAAAGCTTTGACGTTTTATATTTAAATGCCACAAAATCATGCAAAGATGAACGATTAAGTACTTGCGGGGATCCATTGGATTGAATTTTGGAATTTGGATTTAGATTTTCAACCCAGAGGAATGACACTGTTACGACAAGAGGAAACTTTTTAATAATGTGGCTATCAAAAATGAAATCCCACAGAATTCCAACCACCCGCAATTTAAGCATGCAATACTTTCAAGTTTGGATGGGTGCCAAATTCTTAATTGCATGTAGTTCTGATTATAAATGATTCTCACTGGAAAAATGAAGAATATTCTGCTCTTTTACACAGTAAAAACTTGTCCCTGGAGAATAAAAGGGTCTCATAACACAGGGAGTTTGAAGGTTCCTTTTATTAGCATAAAATTCACTTCTGCTTCTCTTCATTTCAGCTCGCTTAGTGTGTCATTTCTGAAATGATGCCATTGGAAAGGTGTGGAAAGGGTGAGGAACATTTCATTGTTCCTTGCTCCAAAATTTAATATGTTTTTGCATATTAAATTTATTAATATACATGCCCACCCGCTGAATAAATGAATTCTGTCGTGTGTTGCGAAATTGTGAATCAAGTTCAGTTCATTGGAATGTCAAAAGTCATTTTCCGGAACACTGCTCCGCAATAAAGTCACTCTGCTTAGGACTGGAACAGAAACAAGCGTAAAACTGTATTAGTATTGTCATCGTTATTCCGCAAAATGAGTTGTATCTGCCAGTTAATGATTTCTCGGAAATGCCTGCATGATTTAATCTTCGGTTCACGGTCCACTACTCCTAACTCGCTTTTTCGACCGTTGCAGACTAGAAATCTATTTGTATCTGGAAGCCGCGCCAATGAGTAAGTTTGGCAGAGACGCATTTTATTTGTCACTTCTGCAAACTTCTGCACAACAAAATGTTCCGATAAAAGGGACTCAGTGACTCTGAACAATCTACCAACAAAATCATTTTCGTGTGTTTATCTTTAATTTATGAAAGCGCTTTTAAAATGAAAGGATCTGTTGGCATAACTTTCTAGACGTAAAATGTAGATCAAATAATACTAGCATAATTAGCATACCCATTAAGTAATCGGGTAACGGTAAAGATTATGCGAAATTACCTTATTGTCAATCAATCTATTTTGTAAATTCTGAATTTGTTTGAACGCAGTTTTTGACTTGTTTGCTTTACTTTAAATGGTTTTCCATTAGGAATCAAGATGAGGAAGGGATTTAGTGACGGATAGGGCCTATCCGATAGGCGCTTCTCACTCTCACGTAAAACTTTCTTCACATAGAATCAGACGACAGAAGTAAAGAATCGCGTGACAATTGAGAAGGCAAGTAACTTGGAAATCAGTTTATTCGTTAGTCTAATATGCAAACAAGTATTACTCAACAAAGTAACGCAATTAGATGCAACACTGACATATTGAATTTGATATTCCGGAAGTTGCATTACCAGGAATGGCTGTGGTCATTTGAGCTGGCCTGCCGTCGTGCAACGTGAGCATATATTAACCGGAGAGTTGACGCGTGGTCAAACTAAATTAATGCATTCCCAACTTTTACACACCATCCTATTGCTCCGACGACCACCTCGAGCGGTCAGGGATCGTGACAGTAACATTGGTACTAAACAAGTGAGCCCCACCTTCATCATTCATGAGAATTTGCTTCTGACACGAGACAAATGACAAAGCGAAACTGTTGGAATTGGAGTGAGTGAACATTAAAGCTCACAATTTTTATTCGCACGCATTCATTTCATTCATCACGAATCGTGGTCGTAACACTCCGCTTCATGGCTTTCTACTTTCCCATCAGCACGTACGGATATCCATGGGAAATGAATTAGAGAAATAAAGTGGAAAGTGTAGAGCATACGAGAAAGGAGGATTCCAGCTTCCATGCACTAAAGTTTTTTGTGATGCGCATTTTAAAGCAGAGTTCGTTCCCGATATTTAGATAGTACATGAATATCCACTTTCATTCCGCTACCTAATGGACATGTGGGCTTTATGGAAATTTCATTCCTCCGTTTTTATGCTTTACAGTCGCCAATAAAAAATATGGGGAACCATAACGTAATTTTATGCCTAACTTTTAACGAAACCCATCATTCCAGATTTCCACTTTGCTTTCGTGGAAGTGCATTTGGCAAGTTTCGCTTTCGTCGTTCTCTCCAGTTAGTCAATTTAGAGAAATGTTAAAAACTTAGGCATTGTTATTTTTAAAAGCCACGGTTAAATTTATCGTTCGGTGGTTGGAATAAGAAATAAGATTTGTCTGGATCCTACGGCAATCAAATTAAAAAAGACTCGTGGTGTTTCAGAGCTTGAGTAAGTCAAATAAGTAAATTTTTGTGACGACTGGAAATACCCCACAATTCTCGCAATGATGTATTCCAATAATTGCAGAAATGTAATGTAATGGTGTGAAAACTGAGAGGCATTGCAATCTACAACTTCCAAATTCATCTATTCATTTCGTTCGCAGAATAGTTGTGAGAGGGGAGTTACTATTAAAACATTCATGGTTGTCTTCATCATTCTCCTTGTCTCACTGGGAAATAAGGAGAGTCGACAGACAATACACAAAATGTGCACTTTCCTTCTCTCCTCCAACAAAGCTAACAACCAATAAATTTCCAGTGTCGTCGTATTCTAAGGTATGAAACCATTTTTCTGTCAGCGTCATAATAAGAAGAGGAAGTCACGAGTACACAGACAAAAGGGAAATATGGTAAAAAAGGTAGTATCAAAATGCAACTTGTGTGAAAGAAAAATCCTTCATGAATAGCGTACGTGTAGTTTGTGTGATGCCAATATTGTAATCTCCTATGGCTTCAAATAACATCAGCAGAGGAAAATCCTTTAGATTCAGACTCCGCCGTTTTCTCTGGCAAAGCTATATTTGCACATTTTTCTCTCTTGTCCTCTTTCTCCGACAAAATGACGACGTACCTTTGTCATCCACGTATGTCGTATTCTTTTCCAGACCTTCAATATTTGTACAGTATTTTATGTTATTAGTTATGCATGCGTTAAGTTACATAACTCGTACACCGCAGCCCCTTGTCTGTTGTCATACTTTACAAAATATTCTTAACACTACGATTAAATTGGAGTTTCCTCGTAAATAATATACATTCATGCTCAGGAAAGCATTTGCTATGAACAACAATACCAACGCTAGCATGGGAATCATAATGAGAGAGAAAAGATAGGATTGTGAAAGCTGAGGAATATTTCAGATAATGAATCAGGTGTGTATTGTGAAAACTTCTCCAAGTTACATTCAGTATGTCCTAGCCTGTAACCAGCACTATTTGTTCCTTTCTCTTTTTTCCTCTTCGCAGAGAATAGAGACGACGGAAAAAGTGAATAGTACTCGAATGGATAAAAAAGGAGACGATGTGTATTGTTGTATGTTTGGTTAAGACGACTTTTACCAGACAGCGTAGAGGAGACTCGAGCCATCCTCCTGCTGAAAGTAGGCTTACTCGAGAAGTAAAAAGGTGAGAGACTTTTTATGATATTTTTGTAAGTGCTGATAATGATGGCATTTTCTGCTTTCTCTCTCTCGTTCTCAGTCGCCTCGTGCTCACACTCAGCCCTTTACTTCATTTTCATTCCGTTTCTTCTCGACCCACTCCCACTATTTCTGAACATTCATATGTCTTTATATGGTGGAAGAGATGAAGCACCAGCACATAAGAACTTGCTTAGGGAAAAAGTTTCGAGTTTCGATGTAGATGAAATGTGTCTATATTCCGCGTCTCAATTTGTGTTACAATAACAAAGAAACGACCAAGAAAAAGGACTCGAGGACATTACATCATTATATACCACTCGTAACAATAGTAATAAAGGTGAAAGTAGAAATTTCATGAAAGCATCGTTAATGGGATCACAACCTTCCTTTCTTTTTCACGATTTCATTGTAATCAACATTTTCCTTCATCTTTTCCTTCATTTCCTCTCTTCATGGAATATGAAATATTGTTTAGCGAGAACCTCTGTAGAAAGTGGAAGAGAATAAAATGGTACTTTTTTGCATGTCTCCTTTCTTCGCTTTGACTCGCGACAATTGTATACAAGCATCTAGTGTGTTGAAATTGAAGTAAGTATGTACTTCGGGCAAAATTTATGTGGGTATACATTTGCTTCCAAACAGTTGTGTTTACTGTGTAATCATTGCGAGCATACTTTATTTAGAAAATATTATGCAATCATTTCATTCTTTAGAAACAAAATTTGCTCACATTCTTCCTTCCTCTTTTCTCCATATGCTGGTTGAAGAGATACGTGTGACTACATTGAGTTAACAAGCTGTTGCCTCGAAGTAATAACTCCATGAGAAAAAATAACCGAAAATATGTAACACCATCATTCTGCAACTGGCACATTACAGTTCAAGTAATCATGCATTTTATTATGTTTCCTATTTCAAATTATTTCCTGGTTTTTTATGTAATTTTGGAGGGACTTTGGTATTCATTTCTTCCGAAGTGATGGCCACAATTTTGTTTGCTCTAATGGATTGTGTATTTTGTTCCGTGTTACATTTATTCCCACTTTCCTCCAAATCAGCTTTCAGCTTCCTCCCAACCGCACTCAAATTGGAGTAGAATTGTGCAAAACTTTTCTGAAGATGTAGATAGATATTCCTCGGTAAATGTGTGCTGCAGTACAAAATAGTTTTGCGAGTCTCTGAAGGATCAACCGCTTTGCACTTTGATGAAAATGTCACAGATGAAAGTATTGCATCTACATACGGCAGCTTGTAGTAGTCTAATTGGTTAAGTACATTTTGTAATGATACGATAGTAAAAGCTTTTCGTGTACGTACAACGAGACGGCAAACTTATGGTAATGCTAAATGTAGGAAAAATATCAGAACGGAATACTGTGTTTAAATAATACAATATTGTTTAATTACGAACATTAAATAAGGGGGGAAAGAATTTAACGAATAAAACAAACAGAGTTCAAGCTTGTAGATTTGTATCGTGTTTATTGATGAGTATTCTCGTGACTCAAATGTTCTGAGGTAACGACTTCTGCTCTGATTGTAATAGCTAGAATGGAGTCGTTTCACCTCTACCACAATTTGAAACATACACCGTCACAAGGGTATTTTTAGCGTGGGGCCATGTATGCATGAAACAACGGAAACAAGAGAACATAAGAGAGCCTCAAAGCTACGTCTGAAGAACGTGAAATATCATCAATGGATCTCACTACACCACTTTCATGGTTGGTTGTTTCTGGGTAACTCTTCATCCTCTTGGCCCAGTTTCAGATCCACAATTCCGAATACCTTCTGTAAAATTGCTAAAAAAGGTTTTGTCAACAACATGAGAGGGAAAAATGTATTCTGGAGGAGGCATCTTTATGTAATGCTTTTGTCAGTTATACATTGTTTCGTTGTGCATGTGAAGTAGGAGGAATTTATTTGTATATTTTTACGTATTTTTCCACTATAAAATGGTTCTGGGTTTACACTGCACTTACCTTATTCCATTTCAAATAAAAATTATGTCAATGTTAAGAAATCACTGGAAAATTTTTGTTTGCTCTTTCCTTTGATTTGTACAAACAAATTCTAACAACTGAGGATCTGAATTTCATAAGTTGAAACAAAAGAACATACATTTTTAAAACTTTCTTGATATATGGAAATTGAGGTAGTTTAAATTTTGTTACTTGATACATAAAGTATAAATTTTAACTGCCAAAATATGTATGTAATGAACATAGTATTGTTCTATTTGATTCTTTAAATTATGATCACTTCCCAAGTAAATATGTAACGGATATGTAAACACAAGCAATAAGAAAGTGCAACATCCTCTTACAATATGAAATATAATGTATGTTACTACTTGCGTATGACATTAGATGCAAATAATTTATATTGATGTTAGCTTTTAGACCTGACTCTAGCTTTGTCAATTTAACGCAAAATAATCGGTTCAAAGAAGGCTTGTACCTATGAACTCCCTCTTAGGTTGGGGATACTAACGGTGAACGCATGGATTTCCGCTTCGCGAGTCCTGGGTTCAGTCCGGGGAATAAATTCTACTTGGTTCAGTGAACATGGTGGTGTGGCATTCTCGTGTCAACGGTAGGGTAGTGTTTATAGTGTGCTCGTATAATCTACTCCACTCCTCTTACAGTTATCAGGAACCTTCTCTTATGATTCAGAAGTTTGAATTTTGAGACATTTAGGGTAAAAATGTTTACCCCAAAATTCTTTTGTGACAAGAAGGACATTGTCAATAAAAGTCAATTATCAATTCTAACATTAATTTGAATAGATCAAAATTGATTTAGAATTTGTATAAAAATTTAAAAATCTGCTGTAACGTTTCCTAGTATTTTCATTTAATAGTTTCTCAGTTCGCAAATGAATGTTTATAATGCAGAACAATATATTATTTTCTGTTGTTCAACTCTAAACATGAAACAGAAACTTTAAATTTATTCATTCATAAAAAGTTACAAAAGCAAGTATTGATTTAAGTCTGATTCAAGTGGGAGTAGGCCTATAAAAGAAGGAGTCTTTCCTTTAAGCTCGTCATCACTTCTATATACAAATTGGAGAAGCGCTTTGTATAACCTAATACATAAGTGTATTCTACACCATTATCTAAACTGAACGATAAAATTGATTGTTATTCAACAGTACGTTTACACAACGGCTTACATCGAGTTCTCCTCCCATTTAATCAATCATTTGATTTTTGTAATTAATTACTGATTAACATGGTAGGAATGGGCGACTTAAGATTATTGATGGATCTTTTATTAATCGGCAGAAAAGACCAGCCTGCATTATTTATTAGTATTTCATTTCATAAGGTTTCCCTTCATGTCGTATGACAAAACCTGAAATGCAAACTTTGTGCTGTACTATTCTTGTAGCCATCACTTACACTAAATTTTTCCGTCGTCTGTCATTGTCAGACATACATTTTTCCCCAATATTTGTTCCCATTGAAATAGCAGAGAAAGCCAGAGAAAAAGTATCATGTTGTTACTTGGAATGTGTGCCTAGGGGGGATATAAATTTTTCGCGGGACCTTCCTTGTTGCAAACACATTTCATTTGATTGAAGAGAATGGGATGAACAAAACCAATATTTTACTTCACAGCTTCCCTTGATGGTATTTTATCTGGAAAGGTTGCAGAAAACAATATAGCATGAAAAGCTGAGACTTGATCTTTTTCTCCTCTATCCCTTTCCTTTCCGCCTCATTGTCACATGAAAATGTTAGGAAAAGAGGAAATGAGATTAAAGGGGAAAACTTGCAAGGATGTTGTGTAAAATAGTGGCGCTGTCAAAGTTCCAGACAACATCAACTCTTTTGTGCAGAAACGGTTTTGTACACCTCCAAACCAACTCTAATTGTCAAGCACCTTTCCTCCATAATTGTATCCACCTTTGTAAAACAATTTTGCAGGGTTTCCAGAAACTCATAAAAGGGTAGCAAACTGTCTGTTAGGAGTCAGTCCGTAAGCTAAAGTAGTAAATAGTGAGGTAAGAATAGAAGCACATCAATACTTTGGTAGCGGCGAGCCAGGTTGCCGGATTGCTACAATTCAAGAAATTGTTTTTGTTGTTGCAGCAAATATTGACTTAAGTAGGTATCATTTAAACAGACGTTCCTCGAAATTATAGAAACCCGGATTAACCAGAAAAGCGACATTCAATCTTCACATCTCAACTTATACGTAGTTTCTTCTCCGAATAAAAGAAAATTACACAATGACTGGAGCGCTGCGGTTTATCTACGAGATTACTATTATTACTGTTATTTTTATTAAAGGAAGGCACGGAGGCATTATATGGATGCATATATAGATTTGCTTGATGGGGAAAGTGAAAGTGGATGAGAAATTGTGAAGGCATGTGGTTCCTATGTTGATGATGACGTTGTTGAATGTACACATAAAAAAGCAGAACATTTTTATATCAATTCTTCGGATTAGATTATTATTCAGGATTATTTGCTTAACTTATATTGCTTCTTTGTCAAGAGTATTCTCAGACTTTCTGAGCACCGCGACGCCGCGCCATCCCTTCAAACATGCATCAATGTTTGTACACTTCAAAAATATTATTCTGAGACGAAAAACGGGATGTCTCCATTCTGTATCAGAAACATCAATGACCAAGCTGGGCAATGGATGACTACAAGTGTTCGTGCTGTAAATTGTAAAAAAATGTGAGTGGTTTTATCTACTTACAGTAAAAGTAATGCAAAAAACTGAAATGTTACTTTAAGATGAAAAGTTGTGCTAAGTTGAACAGTTTTGCCTCGTAGCGAACCAACTCTTGCGTACGGTCGCCTGCTTCGCTTCCACCATTGTGCGTCTATTTCCACCCTCTTTTCTTACATATAGTAATCAAGATAGGAATAAACGAAAATGACGTCTGTCCATGTTAGTCTCTCTTCTCCTGCTTCCCCGGGAACTAATGCTTCACCTAGAAAATCCAGAATTTTGGGAAACTGCGATATGGGATGTACCACTCGTTTTATTGAAAGCGGAAGAAAGGATAAGTATGTTCTTCCCATTGTGATCATCAAACATACAGACACAATGGCAAAAAATTCCATGTCATCACGTTTTTCATACTGCGGTTTCGTGCTATGAACAATAATGAATGGTGAGCGTATTTTAGGATATAGAAAGGAGACAAGTCAATAACTAATTGACTTGTAAATCCACAACGGCTACTACAGCTCTTTTTATGGAGAAACTACGGATTAGTAATAACAAAAACTTTAGGCGAATTTTTTTGACAAAGTGATATATGTCTCCGTCGTGAAAAAAATTTCTTCGCTATGTGGGAGTTGTCAATTTTTGAATCCATACGGTTTACATTTGCTTTCTTGGAGACTGAAAGAAGCAGGCAAAGGGAAAAGGTTGAAAGGTACAAGAATTCGTGAACATTCCGATCTCATTTATTTTTGCCAGCAAAAGAATAATTTCTCCGGCTTCATATTGAACGGCTTTTAGATGTACCCGGATTCTGATTGTTTCTCTCGGCGCTATAAAGAATGTCCATGTACTTTTAAGGTTGAAGTTTGTATCTGGTATCCTACGTTGCAGGTTCGAAATGGGTAGAATTGTATAAATGTTATTCTTCCATGTTCAGGGGCACATTTTTTACTCAAGACTATTTATTTTCCATCTGTGAAAGCAGAAATAGAAAAGCAGGGACTTTAAAAGTTGCATCTATAACAATGCAGAAGATTATATTGATGTGACCGAAGCTTCGCTAAGAAACAGTCTCCAAAAAATCATGTTCGTTTTCATGGCCAACATTCCTTTGCATCACAGATGAGTTGAATAATGGGAAGTGGCGAAAGAAAATAAACGGAAAAGACTGCAGAGGAAAAGTATGTGAGAAACGTCGACTATCTCTGGAAAGAGGAACAAGGTTTTGCAGCATCATACTGCAGAGGGGAGATTACACACGTTTTGCAGGAATTTGATAAACAGGGGTGAATCATATGTTTTCACACAGTCTCGAGTACTAGAAAAAAGCTTGAACAAAAGTGTGCATGGAAAGCTTTTGTAACAGTATTAAGGCTCAACGACAAACTTCTCTCTTGATCTTAGAAGTTATAAACTCTGAGCAAAAACTATAGAATAATTGATAAATCCTTCAGAAAATCGGCATATGTGAGAATTGAGAAAAGCTGCTTCGTGTGCACTAAGATAAGATATCGAGGGTTAACCTTGCGTAATTTCATTTATCAACTCTACCATTTTAATATTTTATTAGCTATTTCGCAAATTTGTATGCCAGAGTTTGGGAATAACAACGCTCGTTAGCCTGGAAAGTCACTCAGCGGGCGCGAAAAGTTGTTACTGTTCACATAAAAACGAAAATTTTGCAACAGGGTCCTTATTCTTACAACATGAATTCTTCAGGAGGGATAGGCAGAGGACTGTTCCATTTTAGGTTTCTCAGTCAACTGCTTATGGAATGTTTGCAAATAATCCCGATTTAATCATGACGGAGAATCATAACAAGCCGTCCATCATGAATTTGCCAAACGACATCAACACTGAGACAAGTGGTGGATAGAAGTCATCATCATGGATGAGATAAAAATTCAATTTCGACAAAACGTAAGGGAAAGCATTTACTGTCCTAAATTACGGAAAAACACCAAATAGACAATAAAGTAAAACAACTGCACTTGTTGTAATATTAGAACCCTGTTACATCAATTGATTTAGCGGATTGTATTAATGGAAATAGTTTTTTTTGCGTTTAAGGGGATACATTATAATCACGATCAGGGTACAAGACTACTACATATGAAGCGGCTTTCGCTACAACGACCCTTCGAAAAATTAAAAGGAAGTTGTTCTCCCCGTATTATGAATTGCGGATTATTTGCAAGCATTTTAAAAACGTTTGACGAGAAACCTGAAATGCAGTCATTATTTTCAAATTCTGGCACACGACTTTGCAAAATAGCTATGGTGGTGGGTGGCTATGGAAGTTTGTGAATATCCGTAACCAAGCACAAGCACTAACCAGGCCAATTTACATTTTTATAGATAAAGTATTAAAATGGTTGAGCTGATTAATGAAATTACGCATGGTTAACCCTCAATATCTTATCTTGTTGCATACAAAACAACTTTCCACGATTCTTACATATGCCGATTTTCTGAAGGATTTATCAATTATCCTATAGTTTTGAATCAGAGTTTACTTTTAAATTGATATTGACTTCATTAAAAGTTCACAGAATAAGTCTCCGTGTATATTTTATCTTTCGAAGAAATCCTATTAATTGGTTGGATCGTTTGCACGAGTTAGCAGTAAAAGTGAATTCCATGAACGCAGTATTTGTCCTGGTTCTTAATTTCATATGACATGCTCAGTTTTTTTCGGTGAATTTCTTACTTGAATTGTTCTAAAAAAATGAAGGTTAGTATGTGAGTTAGAGTGAAATGTGTGTTTTTCAGGATCTTCAGTTATTTTTCTGTCCTATTACTGTCGCAGAGGGAGTATGAAACAGTAGACCAATTGACCATTTTCGCACATTTGCAGTTTTTTCTTTATTTTTCTGCAGGTGACGTTGAAAGCAATATATGGAGAAACGAAGAGAAAAGGATGCACGCACAATTGTTTGCCGTCAATTTTTTCCTGGAATTGTTTCGTTGACAAGCACAAATGAATATAAAATTATGAGACCTCCATAAGGGTTAAATTGGCGTGATGGCTAACTGAGCGGAAAGAAACCTTGGAGTACAATAATAAATCTGCCTATTGCATTACGCAACTAATAAGGGATTTTTTTATTTAGTTTTAAAAAGACCGAAAATTCTGCTTATACATATATACATACATATACATTTCCCAATTCCAAAGCCTCAATGGGAAAGATGCACAATGACACAAAAAGAGAAGAAACTGCAGCTTCACATGTTAGATATTGTATTATTAAGCGCAGTCCTCACTCGAAGCTGATTTGTGCATCTCTGCGACTCTTCTACATGCAATTTTTAGATCTATTGTCCACAGCTTCGTTCACATCCGGAACTTTTAGGTAATTTTTTTCATTATTTCGTAATTAATTACGATGAAGTGTTGTGGCGTCCTTCAATTTAAGCATCATTGAGTGACGTTGATTACTAAATTGTCAAGTGGGATTTTTAGATCGATGTAAAGGAATAACTTTATAAATTTACGGTCGACTGGAGTTGCGGATTATACGCAGCAACCCATTGGCGGCGCTCCACACGCGGCATGAGTTTGTGACACTGACACCGTAGGGAAACTAGCGTCATACTTAGAATACCTCTCGGCGTGAATCAACTGGCGAGAGCAAAAATAATGCGGCATGGTTAACTGGAGGCGGATTTTTAATGAATACTAGTTTTTGCTAGTGAAGAGTTTCTATTATTCTTTTACGCTTACAACACATGATTTATAAGCACTACAAGTTGGGTAATTTGAAATTTGACACACTTTTGTAAAATACTTTACAGTATCATCATATAACTAAATATGAAAGGAAGATTTTTACCCCATTACATTAGTGCATTACTAAACTTTCAGTTTTAAGACTGGAAGATAGAGTAGATACGTATAACTGCTCAGGAATTGACTAAATCAACTAATAGAGAATAATTGAAATTCTATTGCCAGTTGACTCACTGCGAATTTTTGTCGCCATTTTTGCTAAACCACCATGGAGCGAGTTATTCTGTATGGCAAATGGGTAGCTGTTAGCCGCCAATGGGTTATCGCGAATAATTCAGTTTCCGACAACTGAATAGATGACCTGGGAATAGTAAATGATTTGCTGCTCTTTCACATACATGTATTATGTACGTACCTAACTCAACTTTTGTAAGTTGTTTGCAGACAGCAAAGTTATAAATCTTAGTTTAGGCGACTTAGGCCCAATGAACATAGAAGGCTGCATAAAGTAACGTAATGAAAACAATAATCTTTCCACAGTTATTTTTTTAAAAATCTTTTCTTTCGTATATCTTTGCATCACTCATTACATTGTGTTACACTGTGCTGGGTTGTTACTTGTTACTTATACAAGCTAACAATTGATTAAGCAAGAGATATTTTGAATACCCTTAAGTGTTTATCGGGGTGGAAATTCTTGGCGTAAAATCTTGGTAAAATTACACTTTATGGCATCTTTTTCACTTCAGTCGACATGAATAGCAATGGGGAAGAAATAATTGCACTCAGCGATGAGTGATACAAAATTTGGTGGTTATGTTCTTTCAAGAACTTCCTTTCAGGAAATCTCTCTATATATAAAACTAAAAGTCTCTGTGTGTGTCCGTTTGTTTCCGTAACCACCAAACCGTCGGACGATTTCCATCAAATTTCACACACATGCTACACGAGTGGCTACTTTGTGAAAAATAATTTTCATTCTTAATTATTTGAGGGGGCAAAACTCCTCCTACACAATCTTTATGGTACTTAAATAAAACGGGTGCACGCTTTAAGCATGCACCCATTAAACGAGCGATTTGAATCGTTTTGGAGGTGCTATATTGTTAAGGATAAACAGTTAACTGCAACTTTTGGTTGCAGGGTGGCCCGAAGCATTCGGGTGTGGCAGGGCAGGTTATAAAAACTACATTGCAAAGAATTTCATATCCAAGACTCCTTCGGGTCACTTGACCACCATCGCCAATGCCGCAAAGTTCAAACCTTAATTAATTTGACTGAAATTTGGCAGTAAGGAAGCTAAAGTGACATGACCGGGTACAACCGGTTTATTGGTTGAGTTGTGTGTCTTAGAAATAGGATTAACCAATCCATACAGTGGATTCTATGTAATGCTACATGTTTAGGGGTTAGCATAGCCTTTGCAGAAACGGGAACCCACTGCTAGTCATCAATAATTCTCATAGTTTGTTGACAGTGAGTGTCTTTGAGAAGTACTTGTGTGTCCGCATCGCTGACAGTGACACCAAGTTAGAAGTGCCATTCATACCAAAAATGCAATGTAAACGACAAAGATAACAATGAAAGGAGAAGGAGTCTAGAAAAGGGAGAATTTGGATTTTGCAAATGTTATTCAGCTTTGTACAAAATTTGTACGTTGGAACAGTTTTTGTTGGTCCATCTTGGTCCTTGAGGTTGTTTTTTATTAGAAATAAAAATATTAGACATCCAACGTGGACAGGGGAAAAGGATGGAAACATAAATTGTTTGCTTTTCACAGGCAGCACTGAGCGAATCACAAACGTAACATCCCTCTTCAGTGCCTAGTGGCACGTGGATTCGTATAATCCGAGGAAAGAATAAGCAGAAACGCTTAGGAAGATATTCGTGTGAGTGCATAAAGGATATAAACGGAAATACAAATTTCAGCATAACCCTTAGAAGTACATTTCATTGTCGCATGTTGCAGATGTGTAGTCGCAGAGTCTGGGTCTGGGTTGCCTCTTCTCTTTCTATACGAAACATTTTAATGGCAAGATGGTCGTGTGAAACCTATGCCTAGCAAAACGCATTGATGCACAACATTGTGCTTACTGTTCAATGACAATCTACCACAACCTTTCTGGAGTGTTTCATCGCAACAAGGCAACGAAAATGTGCGTGAATCTATGTCTACTTGCAAAACTATCGTGACAGAGTGAGGTTTTCGACGTTCTCTGGCAAATATCATATTTCCATTCTCTTGATGACGGAGAAAGTTGTGAGCTGACGTTGGCTTTCAGTAACAAATCATAGTTTCCAACATCATAATAATTTACTTTATGTTAATCCACCAGTGACTGCCATCAAAACTGAATAATGAGATGAAACTTTTAATAAGCTAACGACTATTTATTCACAAATATTGTTTGAATGAATTTGGCGCATACGTTTTCTGCCTTTTAAATAAAAACTTAATTAATACTCGGCGTCGAGTTTCGCTCGGTGTGGCTCTACACGAGTGTGTCGAAATGCAGGGATCTAACAAGTTTTAAGTTGACTTCTTTGTGTGATATTTTTAGAGCTGCAGACACAGGGACGCTCTGAGTGAAAGCTTGCGGTAATGTATTATTAGTGAAAAGAGCTTTCTCACACTACAGAGGACCGACTTACGCTTTGCGGATTAAACAACCCACAGTACAGCTGCTTTGGGAAAAGTCCGCACATTCTAAGCTCGATATTTACAACTTCAAGGAAGAAGCTCTTTTCCCGCTTTCTGCCAATTTATTCTTCATTTACCATAATTAAAGCGAAAGAAGTGTGAGTTATAATATTAAATTTCGTTCCACTCCCAGCTATACGACTTGAAAGCAAACAGTGAGTATCGCATTGTAAATTGCGCTAAGGAAACGGAAATTAAACTTCATCCGACTAGTGCCATAAAAATATTTTCTTATCCGATTCTCATTAAATTTCAAATTTCGCCCAAATCCTTCCAATCATGTTATCATGCATGCACATACGAGCGATAACCATTTTGTGAAACAGCGGAAAATGTTGATGAGGGTAAAAATGGTTCTGGTCGTTAAAATCGGGACGACTTCCTGGAAACGTTACGTGAATAAGAAATCAGGTTGTAATGAACGGAAGAGTTGATAGCGGAATAAAACAACAAGTCGTCATAATGCGTTTACCGTTCCACAAAACAGAGCTGCTTTTGTCAATCCGGTTCCACTCTATTTGAAATGAGGGAGCACACTGTCTGCATAAACGATTTTTATGTCTCCCTTTCTTCTCTGGATGCCGAAGGCTGTTCATTATAATAGACACGGGTGACAATTGAACATGTACAGTAGGTGGAGATAGGCAGTAGAAACGCCGTGTTTCCGTCTTCGAGGGAAAATGCACAATGATGTGAATATCATAGTGTTCCGTTATACACTTTTATTTCCATTCATGAATACCCAAGGGAAAATGGTTAAATGATATCTTGTATTCACTTGAAAGCAATATTATATTCCGTATTTCTCATTTCCAGCAATATGTGAAGGAGAGGCAAAGAAGGTTTCTGTCTCTACCTTACAAAGTAGTCCTGATGTCCCCAATCCATAACAATGCATTTTCCATTCAAATAGAATTACTTTCGACGGAGAATAATAATGGTTATGGACTGTTTCATAGCTGTCATTTATTTCAAATATGCAGAAAATTGAGCTGACCGTGAACGGATTTCTTTTTGCCAGAATAATACGGTTGGAGAAAGTAGAGAAAGAAGAGGGAGCGGAAAAGGAGAGAAGAAAGAAACTCATGACAACTGCCTTAATAATTAAAAAAGGAATTCACCTTTAGTACGGTTTTTTCATTTTGTAATAAAAAATCAGGAAAAAGTAGTGGTAGCAGGGAAGAGTTGACCAAAAGTTGACTCGCCGTAGGATGGGAAGAAAAATATATAATCACAGTGTAAGAGTATTAAGGGAAAGTTTCTTTATGAAAGAACCACAGCGTTGCTCCCATTGCTAATGGTGAAACACAAAAGATGGCCAGTCATGGCAGTTGTGAGGAATAGTGAATGGAGCCGGGGAAAATACTTGCCATGATCATATTGTAACAGAGTATAGGAGTGGGTTTTATAAGAAAGAGAAAGCCATATGACTTTTCTGTTAGTTTCTGGTGCCCCTAAGATTTGAAAAAGTAAAGCCAAGTGAACTGTTTCTTGTACTCCTGTTTTGTATAATACATTGAGTGCACAATATAAGAGGAAAAAAGCAGTAAGTAAGATTGAAGAAAAACATGAAGTAACGAGAAAGGAAGAGAAGACGTTGTTTTGCTTTGGGAGAACGGCGCTCCAGCTCATAGTGGAACACGATATTAAAAATGTAGTGGATTTATACTGGAGGAATTGTATTAGTAGTGAGCGCAGTACAGTGCTACGAGCAAAGTGCTACGAGCCGAAAAACACTCATAGCGGCTGTAGTAGCAATGAAAGAAAAGAGTCGAGTTTCAAAGTATAAAGAGAGGAGAAAAGGGAGATCGAAACATACTCGTTAAAAGGAGAGAAGCAGTAAAACAACATTGGCATAATACAGACTTGCTTTCTTCCTTTCCTTTTTTTGCATTTCGCAAACGTCGTGGACTATATTCCGGTGACGAGGAAAGAGAAAGTGGACGAACCAACATCAGACTACAATTATCTAAGGAGAGGGAGAGAGAGAAAAAGGTTTTTTCCTTCTTTCTCTCTTTCTTGCTTTCTTTCTGCCAGGGAAAGAATAAACGCAAAAAGGGTAAAGCTACATTGTAAGTTGGTAGTAGTAAGGTTTCAACCTGCGATTACATTTGCTACTAGTATATGTACGCTTTTTTCTTCTCGACACAGCGTGGTGGTGGCACGACTGGCTCACTTCGTTTATTTCCACAAGTCAGAATTTAGCCGTAATGCTTTGTTGATGGTGGTAGTGCATATAACTTGGTATAGGAAAGAACATAAGGAAGTGTGGAAGAATGACGCAAGTGCGCCGAGTAAAGAGCCGAACCAACCACCAATCTGCCTTCCACTGTGTATAAAATCTTTGTGGCACTACAGAATCCTTTACTTCGACTGCAGACAATGCGCTCTCAGACCATTTCTAGCAAGTAACAAAGAAACAACCACCACGACTCGTACTCTTCTCATGTATCTACTCCAGTTTATTTTTTAGGTTCTTAAGCAGTGTGCTTCAAATTGTCAATTATTACTTACTCAACGACAGTATCACAAGCACTATTTTATTCTATTCTAATTTTTAATAATAAAATAATTGTAATTTTTAAAAACTAATACGAGTAAGAATTGTAGCAATACACAAAAATACGTTTGCCCGACATCTGCTCTGCTCCTTCTTCGTCTCATCTCTCCTTCTCAATACTCAACCAGTGCGCTTTGATCCTCTACGCTAATTGTTTTTGTGTTTTAGCTGACAGCCACAATTCGCTGCAAAACTGTGAAAATGCCTCTGAAGGTTTTATTCTCATGAAGAAAACTGACGCTTTGTATTCCGATCATAGTGAAAATTGTAATAGAAACCGTACTCTAGTACCACTTTAGTAACTCAGCATTGTTTCGTGTGGTTTCTCTAAAAATGACTGCGTCAGTTAAATTACGCTGCTTCGTTAGCTAGCTAAATGTGAGTTAGTTTTATAGGTTATGTATCCAAATTTAGAAAAGTAGTGCTTTTCCTCGTAACAGTAGAATGGTCCAATGAGTTGTGGTGAATTGGTTAATTGAGTAATAGGGTTCGTTTCTTTAAAAAACTCTAAAACGAAGACGAGCTGGAGAGGAAAGGTAACGCAACGTCGAATCCCCAGCATTTAAGACCAGTAATTCGTCAGTACATCTAAGGGCGGTAACATCCCTGGTCAAATTCACAAATTTCCAGAACGGAAATCAAAGCTCAGAATGGAGAAGTGAAAAATGCTGGTAGGCTTGTACAAGCCTAGAAACCATTCGCCAAATGTTCTTTTCTCCAATAATTTTATATCTATTTCATAAAAAGTGTGTATTTGACAGTGAAAATGATTTGTACTTGAAAATTAAAGTTTATCTGAGCCAGACATTTCCCTCCACTTTATGTTCACATTTCCTCCCGACGCTACACCAAAACGTCTAGTCTAGTCTTAGTATAATTTTATTTGTGAATGCAATCATTGAATCGAGAAAGGTCAAGAAAGAATATCAAGAAAAATATACACATCGAAATTCGTTCCAATTCCTTTGATACAAAACACTATCTCGCTAAAAAAAAATTAGTGATACTAATAGATATTACAACAACGATAAGAAAGTTTTTTGTCAAACTAGTGCGTACATCTACTCATATTTAGTACGCCACCATCTTGAGCAATCAAGAATGGTCGCTTTCGTCTACTTTACGCTACTGTTCGTCCTTGTGCTCAAATTTAGCCCATCAGGAGTGTAAGTAACGTTTTGTTTTCTCTTTAACATAAACTTCTATTCTATTACCTTTTATTATGCCATTGTATACGTTTCACAGTTTATGCTTTCACGCAGCACAATACAAGCGGCATTGTTAGTTTAGGTTTCCTTTGCTTACATTACTCGGGTAAAATAGTTCAGTTCACAATTCTTCTTTGTCACTTTAAAAGATAACGTTATTTTCCGCTCCAACAAGAAAGCAGCATAAAAGAGCACATTAACTTCATTAATTTTCATATCAGCTTTCCCAACTTTTACTTACATGCACGGCACTACATTAAAATATCCCATAGAAAACGCTATAACTCACACAAAGTGCTCAAACTGGAAAACCCGTGTGGACTCACCCAACTCAACGAGCGGTCATAAATATATGTCAAAGAAAAACGGCTAACTTTCTCTTCATGTTTTTCATATTACTAATAATAATAGTGTTCTGCAAGAAATAAAAGGTGAGTTCAGTGAAAGCGAGCTTGTGTTGCTCTGCGAAGCAAAAGGTAAATAAAAAAATTTATGTCACAATCACAATATAAAAATTACATGAATGAGAGAGTTTAAGAAATCAACATTGCAGTTACACAAGAAAAGCACAACATACACACAGAGAGCTGAACTTATCATGAAAGATGATCAAAAGGATTGTGTACAATTTAATTTCTCTTTAGCTCTTGCACCCCCAAAGTCCCATACAAATTTATTGCATTGAAATACATACGAGCGCATGTAATATGCCTATAAATATAATAAATATTGTCCATGAGCATTCCACCTGTAAAGCAATTGCAATAACATCTTGTACACTGCACTCCACTTTATGAATAGGGGCCAGCCTTCTTTTGTTTTAAGAGCGTCAGGAAACTAAATGAATAAGAAAGCGAAACTCGAGACTCTCGTTTTTTTTCTTGCCACTTTTTATCACGTTGTACGTACCGCCAAGGATAGAGAGTAATAGAAAAATAAAAACAAGCATGTATCATACAATTTTTCTGTAAATACCGTGCTTATTTCATGTGAATGTTGCATGTGTTTACATGCTCGTACGTAATGCTATATTAGAAAGCTCGAATCTGAAACACAAAACAACCTACGTACTTATTGCATTGAAAACAATAAGCTACGAATGAAACTGCCATGAAAAAGTCATAATAGGCATATTCTAGGCTCTTCCTAAGCTATTATTCAACGTACACAAAAATTGTGCAAGGCAGAGTAATGAAAATGAAGTTTTGTAAATCCTACATACACACGTAGTACCATATAGAATGTGCGATTTTTTTTTGCCTGACAAAGAAAGTCTATGTACACATACATACAACGTATCCTCAATGTGCCGTTTGTCGCCTAAAGCGCACATGTGAATGAGTTCTTTTTTTCTAATTCTTATTTTTCCTTTGTGAAGTTTTTAAGTTAACAAGTGCAGGAGGACTGACTGCATATTTTTCACTTGCTCAACGCCACCACCTTTCTTGGAGTTTCCTTCATTTTTAAACCTTTCTTTCTTCACTCCCCTGGTTCACATATAAACACGAAAAATGACATATTTATGAGTTTCATGCCTTTATTGGGGTCAAGCACGTACAAATTATCCATTAAGAAAGATCAACTGGGCATAATACATTTTATTAAAGCAAAGCAATAGGAACAGTGTATATATCGCTCCCACCACCACCACCACTGTTATTATTACTTCACTCTTCTATTCACCCCATTCCTGTGTCCCCTCCTACCGCCACCGCCACTCTCCTGGCATTTCACTCCCACAGTTGGTGCTGCCTACTACAAAACAATGCAAATATTTCCAACGTGCCTAAAAACAACACGAATCTTCGAACACATGCAAGCAAGTTTATTGTGGGAAAGTGAGTGGGACAGAAATGTGATTACTTTGTTTTAAATGTGCTTGGCGTGTGCACTCTGCATTAGAAGGAGCCCGGCGCAGGTACCTATCCTGGTGATAGCACTTCAATTTTATTAAATACCTACTGCTGAGCTGAGCACATGCACCATGCAGTAGAAAAACTAACCAAATTACACTTACACGTACCATGAACTCATCACCCTGGCCACAACATTGTTTCGACATTAGATTCGGAATTACTATTTCATTACCAGCATTGTTAAAAATTGTTAGAACTGGGATTGAAATAATTTTTTAGTGTAGTTTTGAAGTGCTATTTTTAGAAGATGTAGGATTCTAAGGATGGATTAATTCACAATAAGGTGCATAATACGAATCAGTTAAACTAACGTGTCTCGGAGAGGTTTTCGTATAAATATCTAAAAGCAGTAATAAACCTCGAACAGCGTACTTTTACGGGCTTTACGTAAAACTAATAAGACCGAGACGGGAAATTTTTAACTAAGGGTATCATATAAAATAGTCGGCAAGGTTGTCTTGTCAATAAAACTGTTATTTGTACAGCAATCGAAATAAGTGTTTATTTCGCCAGGTGGGAAGCAATGAACACATGGTTTTGGCCCAATAAAAGCAATCGAACTCGGCATTTCTGAACTAGTTGTGAAATGATTCGTTTAATAGCACGTATGCTTATAAGAATACTAGTCCAGTCCCAGTCCTCTGTAAATTACTTATTAGACGTGCCACTAAAAAGTGGTGAAAAGACATAATTAATGTCATTTTTGAACGATTTAGCAACTGGCCTGCCATCTTTTTCTTTACATTTCACCACAAAGCTGCATTTTAAAGTGGTAATTATGGTACAATTGACGATAAATTGTGTCGCTTTTTTCTTAAATTTATACTGTGAAAATGTATTTCAACACATATGACAAATTTGATTTGATTTATTGTATACAATCATTTTGAGTTGCTCATAACTTGTGCTTTTGCAAAAATTTCCAGTAATTCATACTAATCTAAACAGAACAAATAAATGTACCTTAAGAGGCATTTGTCAAATTTTATTTCGACCTACTATGCGTCGCCTAATGTTTTCATTTATTCAATTCTTACATCAGATCAAGACAAGCGTCTCTAAAATTATCCTTGACGGTTTCGAAGGCTAAATCGAAAACACCGGTACATATTTAGCAAGAGTCAAGTCAATAAATTAATATTTCCTGTCGCCACTCCAAGTACCTACCCAACAGATGTTACAATATTGGCAACATTCAGAGTTGCATTCAAGTTTGGGAGTAAACAGAAACACATTTAACCTACTTATTTATGTTTGATGTTATGCTAGACCTTTAATGTTTATTCCCTAGACTTTTTCGATGTTTGTGAGCATTTCGTTGTTAGCAGGAAAAATCTAGGGCAGATTGCATCGTTCGTCTCTATTACCAGACTTTGTCAGTCTAGGTTAAACGAAAATAATGAGCACGCACCGAAACCCATTGAGCGTTCCAAGAAAGTAGGGGAGGAAGACATAAGCAGAAGAAATGGCAGAAGACCAGAAAAACGTGAAGTGATACTGGGTACTCCACACAGCTACATAATAATACAATAACGCTGCATTCTTTCTCCAAAACTGTGCACCCAACGTATGCTTTCTCCGGGAGAGTGAAAGAGGTGGTTCTATCTTTATGTTACATGGTCGCATATTTTTCTTTGACGTGTCCAAACTAAATAAGCCGACGTCCTCAATACATAATTTTCTGTCTGTTTATTATCAACTGGCAATGCACAATGCACACTGTGTTATTGTTACTGCTTCACTGCCTGGCACATGCATTAATAGGCAGATTCGCCTTGGGTTATACCTGAAGTTATAATATCGTGACGATGGCGATGATAATAAAAACGATAATATTCACGGCTCTTCTTCCTTCCTAGAGTGACTCGCTGTCGGCTTTTCTTGTTTCACGAGAGTGACGCATTAATGTTCCTTCGATCGGACAGCCTTCAATAACCCCAGCAAGACGTGGTTTATTAAAGCGTTTATCGCTGATCGTAGATTTTCGCGGTGCATTTTTATTCAGGATAGTGGGCTGAGTTGGAAGTGAGCGGCCATATGTTAAGAAAAGAGTGAAATGGATGGGAAGTTGGCATTGTAAAACCACAACGTGGAAACACTGAGAAAAATTGTTAGGGAGGGTAACATAGGTAAACAAAGATACAACTTTAGATGTCTTGGTAGGAAAATGTGTGTGACGCTTACACGTTTTCTAAGTCAGAACAGCAGCAGTGGCAGCATCAGTGGCCGACCGACGCTACACGGGGAATACTCTAGGCACTGTAGGCGTTGTAGAGTAAAAACTTGCAAACTTTCGTCGCGGCGACTACATAGATTAGGTAGTAGGAAATACGAGAACTGCTGGAATTGAACGACCAAGTCCCTCTGCTCCTCGGCTATTATATATGTATATAATAATAATTTGGTTGAAGTACAAGACCGAAATAAAACGACGCACTTTAAATAAAATAGCAGATGATGCCATTGCCAACTGGACACGTAAACGCATTTGGCTGATTGTAATACTGTTTTAAAAACAACTTTTATTCATTACAAACACTTTGATTTCATCTACTTTCATTCATCATCTCGCCAAAAAGTCCTTTAGAAGCAGTTTAGTACAAAGAGAATTAAGTTACCACTTCCCCACTGCTAAGAGTCATACAGATTTACACTTTGAAAAGCAGTCGTCACAACGGATTGAGATAATGGCGAGTATAGTTACCGTCCCGTCGTACTAACACGCAAGATGAAAGAAAGTTTCTACAGAATTGGCAAGGGTTCCAAAAACTTCACGTGTGTGTATTTATTGAGAATCAAAACACGTGCTTTTATTCTTACGAAGGAAATTCTCTGGGTAACATCTGAACAAGACTGGAGGGGAGGGCATCTGGAGAAATTGTTAGATTGTTTTCTGGAGTTGGCAGCGTGACGCGTGTTTGCATGGAAGCATTGACTCGAATTGCCTTTTGATTGAGAGGACTTAGGACTAGGAAGGAAAAAATTGGTTCCGATGTTTTCTCGATTACTGATGATAAACGAATAAAAATTGCTAACGGGATTAAAATATTAGTCACTGTTATAAAGTCCTTACCTGTCAATCAAAATGAAATGATTAAACTCATACGCTAGTGCACCATCGTTTCAAATAATAAAAATGTGTAGCTTACAAGCAGACTTGACTAGAACCAGAAGCTGTCCACTTTTTAATATACTAGTCGGATTGAGCATTGATTGTGAATTTCTTTTCATCAGAAGACAGGACAGGATTTATTTCAATTTCTCTGAAATCTAGTTTTGATTGGAGTAACGGCTTACAGCGAAATATCAAATTTAATATGGATGTCGACTAATTTCTTGCCTAAAGCATTTTTAAAAAGTAAATTTGAGCATACTGCTTCATGAAATGGTACTTTATTACTGCAGTGCAGACCCGTGGTATAATTGAGTTGATTTGGATAACAATTGCCCAACCTTTTACATACGTTATGTACAAAAACGATCAAATGTCTTCTTCTCGATAATTTAATATACTGTCAAGAATTTCAATTTGATCTTTCAAGGACGATAAGTAACCTGGTAATACGATCTCGTTGTTTGACAGTTATGAACATTAAATACTGAAGCAAAAACTGACTGCACTGCTGTAGTCACCATAAAATTCTCTCTGGTGCTACGTAATACGTATTACAATCCTATGCTCCGTTGATTTCTTATTTTATATGTAGTAGTTTTTCCGGAAAATTCTTTTCCTGTTAAAAAGGAGCAAATAATATTTGCAGGAGTCATTTCTTTCTGCCATTACCAATTAGCAAAGGAACTCAAGAAAATGAAGAAAAACAACTTATCCATAAGCTTATTTAATCGGATTCCGTTTTTCTCCGAAAAAAAAACTTCGTGAGTCCAGCCTAGGTGGTAACACACCATTAATTAATAGTAGAGGCATGTGAAAAAGTGACGTGTTAATAAAATTTAAGACGGGTATTATTATTATTGACATATAACATTCTCATATTGTGGATTCGCAAAAGTAATAATTTACATTTCGTTAGGTGAACGTGAAAAACGAGTGAGTTGTTTGGCACGAATCATTTGAAGGGAAGAAATCTGCAATAATTGAGGACGCAACAATGGTATTTGCTTGCATGATGTTCCTGCATACCCACTCACTACGAAAGTGGTAGACAGCTAGACATTGTCATGTTTAAAATATAATGTTTCCTTAAGTACACCATGTGCGAGGGAAAACAAATGCCCATGGTGTGCTATTTGATCTGTGAGTAAAATGCCACTTGAGGTTTTCCAAAATTCAGATAACGATTTGTAATTTTATACGTGGGTTTCGAGATGGCTTTTTAGGAATCAAGTGGGGACCTGGAATCATGTGTGCATGCAAAAATGATTTACATTTCGCCGAAGAAAGCGGTAGAGGAGACTTTTCTGCTTTGGCTCTCGTCTTGAAGTACAATGCACCTATGATTGCACGAAAGAGTAATTCTCGTTATGAAAACAAGTAGTTGAAGAATTGAATCACTGTGGGTATTTGCACGGACCGTGTACTTAGGCATACGTTCATATAGGTATAGGAGTGAAGTAAATAAGCGATTTATGCTCTCCTGAGTGACATGCAATACATACCCAATGCACTACTTCTTTTCGAAGAAAAAAGTTAAAAGAAAAGAAAGCTGAAATAGTACAAATTACATGCATTCTTTCGGTGTGATGGTTGGCACGGTTGTGGAGTATATATAATATGAGTATGTAGTAAGTAGTATGTAGTAACAGATGGGAAAATCAATACGGGAGAAGCGAGAAAACCGAGTGCGCAGTGTTTGCTCTGGGAACACGTCTCTTTACTCTCAAAATACAGCAAAAGAGACCAGCCACAGACAAACGTATATTCCTCCTGTATGTAATGCAGGCAATGCAGGTATTATAGGTATTCCACTTAGGGAGAGCGAACAAGCTTAGAAGAGCTCTTTAACAAGGAATATATCTCGTTGGCGGTGCATACGTATGCCTACACTTTATCTGTTTCAACGTTTGTTTTAAAATACATTTCTCGTCAGCCTTTGCTTTATGTTGCTCTACGTTTGTTTCTTTGCCTTTATTACATTTTTTTCTACATCTTTCTCTCAAATGGTCTCTCTGTAAGGTAGACTTTCTCTTACTTTCCTCTCTCCTGCTTTCTCTCAGTCTCTCGCTCCTGCTTTCTATCACTTGTTCAATTGCCCTCACGATCAGATGAGGCAAGTCATTTGTACTGATCTGGAGGCGACTAACAAATTAACAAACAAAAATACTCTCCTTCCTTAGGAGCAAAATCGTAGAATGATTTGTTATTTATCACTGATGGTGTGTAATAATTTGTTTGTATCATTTCACTTAAATTGTTGTCATTTAATAGGCAGGGGAAAACGAAAGCAGAGAATACAATAAAAGCTTTGAGTGGTTGTTCAATTCTAATTGGCTACTAATTTAACGTTTCCGTCGCAATTAGCCGAAACATAAAACACTTATTGCAGTTCTTTGTCAACATTATTGGTACTGACGGACATTTTAGCTCGTTTCACAAATACTTTCGTCAGGCACTGTCGACATGAATTTCTCCTTGTATTTGTCATACTAATGCACGAGTCACATAATCGGAAATGAGGTGTACGAAAGGCCGTTTCTCAAGAAAATACTTGTCTGGAGGAGCTAAGTGAGAGGCGTGTATGTGTGATTTTAGTTGCTATACCAACACGAGATGTAATGAAGTGGAGAAAGTACATTGCGTAATAATATACTACATAGGTGGTCCACTCAACTTTTCTAAAGCCCCTCTTTGATAATGGAGCATGAAAGGGCAAGGAATCAAGTGCTCTTTTCGCTAGTGCCTCTTCCTTTTTCTCTTTCACTTTTCTGTTTTCCTTCTTTTACTCTCTCCCGTGCGCTGGGTTTAGATTAAGACTAAGGTTTTCATCCGCTGGATAGAGACAATACGAACAGACGGCCATTATGCTCATCTCTTCCTGTACATCTCCGCGTTGTAAAGCATTCACACACAGGCACGCCTACAATTTTGTTTGTAATCATTCAATGGCACTTAAAGCCTTTCTCATGCCTCTGCTACATAACCTGATTTCTTTCAACAAATTACACAACTCAAAATCAATCAGTCGCTTCATCAGTCGATGAAGCAAGAAGCTTACCACCAGCTATCAAAGATATTTAGCAAATTCCTAAAAAAAAAATGAAGTAAAAACAGAATTTTCTTTTGATCCGCCAGAGAAATGAAGTGGGAGGCGAACATCAAATTAATTTTATTGAACAACGCATTTTTGCTTAACACCATAATACCCGGTGTGTAGAAACTTGTAAAACTTCAGTCGATTTGTAACTTGCTTTGTATTAAGATTTGTGTAAAACTCAAGATTTAATAAATTAAGAATGGCAGGTGAAAGTAAAAATATCTGTTAAATGCAGCCCGTGTTGCAACCGGCCTTGCTGCGAGGCCCTAGCAGGATTCTAAAAAACTAATCAGACTTTACGAGACAAATGAGACCGTGAATTGAATACGATCCTGCTGAGAACCCAATTCCTTTTGTTGTAACAAATAAAAATGAGGGAACCATCGCCTTTACTGTGTCAAGTTTTAATAAACAAATAAATCGGAACGTGACAAGCACATGTCTCACTCGCCTTATCAGAGGGTGCAGAGCACAACAAACAAAAGAATAAAACGTGCTTTCTCTTCCGCCTCCTCGTTGTCTCGTTGTCCTTTCATGCTTATTTAGGTAGTCTGCAATTCAACCACGTCAAATCTCGAGATATGGTGATGACAAGGGCGACGACAAAGCTGTTGATTGAACTCATCTGAACCACTGCAACAGGGAATTGCTTTACGTTCCACCCAGTCGAAATTACGTATCATCTTACATTTCTGTTTGCATTGGTAGATGAAGTCTTTTTATTTCATATTCATCACGAATGATAACGACGTGGTTCTTTGAGTTCGTCTCGGTCGTTAGGATTACCACTGCATTCAAACAGGGGATACACAAGTAAATGAGAAAGTGATGTTATACAAATTGAGAAAGCTCCACAGTTCCATTTCCATTTGTTTGGAAAGTTGGCCAACGGGAAATGTGTAGACATCGAGTGAAGTGGTACGTTTAGTATGATAAGACGATCTGTTTTCAGTGGAAACCAGATTTTATGTAGTGCCCACTGCTACTAAAAATCATACTTCAGTGGATATACTTTTCATTTCTCTCAAATATTCATGAAAATGATGCATCTAATTTTGCACTAACTAGTGTAGCGATAACTGTTTTCGCTGGTCGTGTTTCGTCTGTGACACTGTCTGTCGCACACACTAAATATTTCGTAAACTTCCTTATGAGACACAAAGCAGTGAACGAATAGTCCCAAACACCACTCATGTGAAAATCCGAGCGCTGAAGCAACCAATTTCCTCAAAATGATACTTGAGTGGAACGTAGAGGACTTGTCTAAATTGTGAGACTTATGGTGCAGAAACAGATTTTCAGCTTCAGTCAAAATAATTGATTTTTCTCCACAGAATACAAACTAGACTGTAAAAATTACCTGCTGCTATTTACTTATGCAATCTAATGTTCCATAAATAGCGAGATTTGGTTGAAGTTAAATACGTACAAACAGAATACGTTTTTAATAACATACTTTATAAATTACTCTCCTGTGTAAATATCTGGCAGCTAATGGTTATGGCCACCTACTAGTATATGAATTCTGAAGAAAGTATTTTGATTGGAGATACGAAATAACAAATCAAAAATAGACGTTGGGTTTGAAATGTATTTGTAAATTTCGTTTCGGACTGGGCACAGTACAGTTACACTTCAATGTATCTAACGATTGGGTTATGGTTGGGTTAATTCATGTGATTTTCATCTGAAGTAACCTCCAGGAGCAAGTAGCTAGTCAGTTTTACATTTATGTTAGAGAAGTTATTTACCAAAGGTTAGCTCTCGACTTCTCTTCATCCAATTTCTCTCTCTTTGACCTCTTCGAGCTCTATTCCCACGACGTTGACAAGTAATGAAAAATGGAAAAGTTGCTATGAGGCATAGAAACTAACGTTCTAAGCCTCATATGTATAGTTAATAATACTCGAGATGATGGATGGTCGTCGCTATATGGAATTCCCACTTCTGTTTTATGGAAGAGCAGTGTATGTCTGTTGGACTGAAAATAAATTATTAAATTAAGAAGTTGTTTAACTAATTACAATAACGTACGAGTTTCCATCAAAATCCATTTAATTTTGGTACCTACCTTCCTTTTTTGTAAATTTAATGATTTTTATACTGCAAACTTTGATGTATGAAACGAAAAGCTATAATTGGTCAAACCCGTCCAATTTCCTTTCATCTCCCTTTCCTTTATAACAATTTGAGCATACAATTGAATTATTTCCTCTATATGTAAATTGTTGAGATACGTATGGCCGAGTAAGTATTTTATAATGTTGATGATGATGCAATGGGAACATAAAATCGATTTTGCCAACTTCGGACTCGCTGCTTTCAGTTTTAAAATTCATCTGTGTCTACCATTTTTAACCAGCGACAATGAGTTTTAAAATATGCATTTTATAGTTTTGGGACATTCAGACAACGAATAAAACGAGCGTCAGACGAAGTTAAAAATACGCTAGAACTAAATAAACGATGAATGATGTGAATTACAGGAAATCGAGTCGTACTTTTTTGTATACATTGTATAGAAAAAAGACTGTGTAGACTCGTTACTCCTACAAAACCTACAACAAAGTGGGCCTAAATAACTCAAGTTTTCAATCCGAATTGCATTGCTAAACGAACTTGAAATCAAGCCGTTTAACGATGGTTTCTTACATCTGAAATGGATTATTTTTGCCGTAACGCCAATAAAACACCGTCATTATTATAAATGGTATTCAGTAGTTACCCAAGGCCTTGTTTTCGCAAAGAAAGCAAAAACATTTGCAGGAATGAATAGCCCGAAGCAACTAGCTCTGACTAGATGTGGTGTGCCGGAGCGTCAGAGAGTCACTGTTCACATTCTTCTTTAGTTTTCATTTAGCTTCAGACCCATTTGTGTTGAATTTCGCATTAATCTACAGGAGAAAGTTGTTTCAATTGCCATCAATATGTTGAAAGTAAGTGAATGAGACAGAGCGGGGGAAATGGCGTAGAAATCGAATAATGAAGAAAAGCATTGGAACTACAACAGAGACCATCAAGCAACGTGAAATAATAATTTTTTATTCCGCCAGTATAATTTGGGTTTCCAACTTGGAATAAATAAAACGGGCATATTGACTATTGACAAAGTTTGACTACCCACCAACTTACATAACGGTAGGTAGATAAGCAAATAATGGAAAGTTTCATTTATTATTACTCTCTATAAGAAGCAGCCTTGGTTTCTCTATCTCCCTTGAGCTTCCCCCATCATTATCACAGAATACAATAACTTGTATATTTATCTGTTCAAGTTAAGTTGGACTTAGGTTCACTTGGTTCTCTCCATCCGCCATCCAATTCTTTTGTAGGAAAGATTAAGTGGCAAGCAATTCGAATTGCCAGCCAACAACAAGATTGAAGTACAACGAATTTATCTGTAGTCACTGGTCCATAAACCTACTTAATTTATATACTTGAGTAGTCGAACGAGCCAACGACTGCTCGAGGAGAGAACGATGAAAAATCTATATACTCGATCTGATGAATAGGAAGTTCACAAATCAGTCGGGTCAAGTACCATAGGGAAGTGAAGTGCATTCAAGAAGCTTCCTCTTGAGAATCATTCAATATGACAGCCTCCCATGAATTATTAATTACCCCACACTCCTGAAAATCATTCGTAGACGAATTCTGTCTCAAGTTATAGCTAGATTTGTGCCCGCCCTTTGTTTTATGCTACCAGTACATAACCAGTAAGCATACATTTATTTCATGTAGTTTTTCACAAGGAGGGAATGAAAATCGCTCTCATTCGCACACGTTCCCTTTCCCCTTTTCTATCGCATCGCCCGTCAATGTAAACGGGGTTTAAAATAACCAATTTTTATGTATCACAATATTTTTCCTTTTCGCATAACACAGTCTCTGCTTTCGATTTACTCCACTTTCTACATTATTTCGTTCGAGAAAATCATTTTCAATTTCTTTAGTAAACTTGGGATGTTTCAAAATTCCAGAATTTACACCAATAACCATTTATGTGCTAAATTCAGATAAGAAAGGCAGATGGATCAGTGAGGAAAGAAACCGAGCGAGAATTCCGAATAAAAGTTCACTAGGGCAGATGACTATCAACCGTTATCATTTATGCCCGACTTTCTCCTTTCTCCAAAATCACCCCTTTCTGTTCAATCATCTTTTTCTTTATTCCCTCCCAGAATAACCTTTGTGTGTTTGCATCGTTTACCTTTTCCTCTGCTCCTCACACAAAAGCCCAACTGATTCCTTTATTTTGCCTTTTGGAATAATGAAAATGCTAAAGGTTACATGTAATCAAGTGCGCAATCACGTTCATCATATGCCCAAAAGTTAAAATTCTATCTCAATCTCAACTCAGTCCCTTTATCTTTTGCCTGTAAGCACAAAATACCTTCGTATTATTTCAGAGAACAAATAATAACGGAACAAGAAGACTACAACATTTGCAATTGACATTATTAGCCTGGACTACAAAATTGTCAGATACCCTTTTTACAACTCTCAATAGCTCACCCACCGCCCTGTTATCACAAAGTGGCTCGGTTCTGCTTTTCATGTTTAATGTGTTACGAATTATGAGTGTTACATATCGCAAAATGTGTTAATATCTATTTTTGGTAATAATAAAACAGGTCAGTGTATTGAAGTGCAACGTTTTGTTTCAGCTCTTAAGTAGCACGGGCTTGCAAACCCTAATAATTAATGGGTTTTAGTACATTTTGCTCCGACTTAAGTCCAGAAGGTTATTGATAAATGCCCATAGGTACATTGGGTTGTCAAACTTGAAACTTTTTTGCTGCCACACGTCCTCATTATTTCTGGTTGAAACCTTGTGACAGCTCTGTCCTTCACCGGACTCCCTTCAAATCGACGATACTACTTTACGCTGACTGTTACATGACGACCCCGTTCGTCACATTCTCCGAGTGAAATGCACTGCCCAGCTAAAAGTGCTCGAAGCTCTATTTCTCTGGCCAGCTGTGTTTTCTAGTAGGTCTGCTCGAACGATCTATTCCTTATGAATAAGTAAATGTATTACAACGCAACAATGGACATATCCAGAATTGCACGAGCTT
The DNA here is from genome assembly GCA_021029165.1 of Cyphoderus albinus. Lineage (NCBI taxonomy): Eukaryota > Metazoa > Arthropoda > Collembola > Entomobryomorpha > Paronellidae > Cyphoderus > Cyphoderus albinus. The sequence goes on from VYYJ01000252.1 coordinate 63,264, forward strand.
TTTCATAGATGCTCGAATTGTGCAGTTCCTTCCTTCAAGTTACTCTATGTTTTGACAGATGAATAAAATTCAATAGATCTTTACACCTTCATTTCTTGAAATTTTTTTCGACGTTCAAGTCAGGCCAGGATTCATTTATATCATCATTCTACATTTGGATCGTAATGCTATTACCTCCCGCAGATCCTTTTCAAGCCTTTGACAAAAAACGTAAGGATAGAAAATCCAGCTTTTCGATAGAAAAAGAGCATGAAGCACACACAAAGGAGCCTTACGTCTCTTTCTCTCTCTTATTACGAGATGACTCTACCTGTCCCTAAGTGCGACAGACATCTTTGGAAGCGGGCGCCGCCGTTATCTGTTTAACGAGTAAAAGTACGACGGAAATGTTTCATAAATAACGTAATATACAACGCTAATTCACAGAGGGAGAGTGGTATGTAGACTGACATGATGGACAGTTTGCAGCGCACCATTTTCAATTACCGATAATAACGCATCATACCTCTCTCATATTTATGAGTCGCACAGGCAGTACAGCTAGAAGATAAAAAAATATATTTTGGGTACGGCAGCCTATTTTGCAAAATCGATGGAGTGAGAAAATGTTTACCTTTGTTATCTCTTTAAACACAGAATGTCTCGACTTGAAATCATCAAGTATGGAACAAATTTTTCATGGGGGAAAATCGAGGAAGCTGAGTTATGTGGGCCTTTATGTGTTATGTAAAATGCAATGCAAGATGCCTGTTTAATTTTGGTTTGATGAACTGAACAATCTGATAGATGAAATACAACTCTCTTTGGAACCGAAATTTTCAAAAAGAAATTTTCCAAAAGTGCTCCCGTATTCATTGAAAAGCATTTTTGCAACTTGAATGTTCAAACAGGAGTTATTGATTTTTGAGAATTGCTACTTCACATAAAAGGACACTTTTTTCCTTCCTAGAAAGTTCCTGCGTCGGAACTTTCCTCTCTTCCTTCGGTTTCGCTTCTTCTCTTGAAGGAAGCGGGGAAAGTGGGAAAGAGGATGATGGATGGGAGCAAAAATGCGTAGAAAGACAGGAAGAAAGTTCTATCGAAAGACACTCAAGTGAATCTTGGAGATGAAAGGAGGCAAAAGAGAGAGAGTGAGAGTGTGAAAGGTAGAGTAGCGAATAATCTACGAGGCTGCTTCTTTATTAGTTGTATGTGGTAGTGATTTTTTGAAGAGACATTACTAAAAATGTAATACAATACATGGCGGTAAAGCTAGTAACGCTTTCGCAGTCTCTACAAAATTGGGGACAGAGGTGTGCTAGAAAAGTGGACTCGGGACGCAAGTGCACAACTCTTTTTAGTACAAACAAAAAAGCGGAAGGAATGATTCGACTACCTCCAAGGCGACGACCGCCGCTGCTTCTCTTCACAGTCGTGAATACACAAATAAAGACGAGCATGCATCCATGCTCAAGAGATATAAAGTTTTGCGGAAGACACTGACAAGAAAGGAAAAATGGACAAATCTCCTCCTAGAATGAATTCAAAGAAAGAGAAAAACTAGTAGGATGTACACAACTATCATTGCATTACCGTTAGTCCTAAGTAGGGAAGTCATTCAAGCAATATTCTTTCTCAGAATTGTCTTTCGTTATTTTAAGACGGCGAAACGAGGAAGCAGAAAATGAAAGATGTTTGCAAAGCTAGACAACAAACGCTGGGGCTATTTCGAAAGGTAGCGTATTTTAGTAGCAGCTGGGCTTTGAATGTTAAAGGTGTGCGGAAAACAGAGAGCCGAGAAAACCTATCCTTCTCTTTTCCTCTGCCGACTGAGGTGATGTATAATATATTTATGGGTAGACACATATTGAAACACAGGGTGAGAGAGACAGACTTACAATGCTACTGAAGCACACAAATACACACGAGAGGCGCCCTCCATTCCTTCACAGTTTGGTTGTCATCATTTTTGTATATTTAGTCCTCTTGGGTTCATATTTATGGTTAGTGTAGTCTCTCAGCAATAACAAAACACCATAGGCAGAGGTTTTAGTTCAGCATGAGCTGCCGCTCAAACAGTGAAGTTACAGTTCCAGTTGCGCTAGATTGGAGAAGACGTGAGAGAAAGTTAGAATGAAAGTGTATCACATTATACAAGCATCTTCTGTCGGTCGGTTTCCCTTTGCTCCCAGTAGTAGTTTCAGGCGGCAGTGTAGGTGATGTCCTCTTTTCTTGCCAGTTCCTCCAGTCGCTCCTGATGTACCCAGTTGCTTCTTAACCAATTTCTATTTTGTCGTTGTCTCACACTGAGAACCAAAGTAGGTATCTGAAAATGAAAACATGACCACTTCCAAAGCTTCACTTTACTGGTGCCATTAGTGTGATTAATATTATACCACCCGTCTCTCTCTCTCTCTCTCTCTCTCTCTCTCTAAGATGTTTCTTCTATTCTTGTCTGCAAATATGATGACTTATGTGCTACCACATGAGATCGAACTGAAAAGACAAGTCTCTTGTGATTGGGGTCTGGTGAATGCAAGCGATGAATTGTTGTTAATACATCTCTATGAATTTTTATAATACATATGAATTACACACACAAAATAAATAGCGAAATAATGCGTTTACATATAATTTATTATGGCCGACCGTATCAAATGATAGAGCGGATAAAATTCTATTTAACTGCCTTGAAAATAGCTGCTTACTCCCGTAATACAACGTTTATCCTTATCCTCGTATGTACACTCTTTTGCTCTCTAAAATCCCACTGCATACATCATATTATATTTTGAAGAATACCTGTCTCTCTGTGTACGTTTCTAGCCGATGAAAAGAGAAGGAATGAGTTTCGGAGAAAAAGTGGAAGAGTTTTTTTTACAGCTTTTCCCTTCAATTTTATTATAGGTACAGATTCCGGTGGTATTGTTGGTCACATAGTTGCTACAGTAAAGTCAAACAGGAAGAAAATAACAGCAACAAACTTTTTGCTACTTTTTCAAATTTCAGCGGACACCGAAGTATTTCTACGATCATGATAGCGTGATAGCTTATCCTACGCGTTTCCTTTCGTGTAGTGATGCTTTAGGAGGAGACTTCTTTTCAGCGAATTTCCACTTCTCTCCTTCTTCCGAAATCATTGTTTATGGGTCTTTCTGTATGACTTCCTCTGCGTGTTCCTTTCTCTTAAAATTGGGTGGGTGAATCGTCACGTTTCAAGGCTGATCCGGCATTTACATATTACTGAAAGGAAAAACTATAGTAATAAGAGACAAAAAGGGATTGAGATGGTAAAAACTTTTTTTTCCTGAAATGAAATGTTTCCTGTGCTTTTTTCAATGAATTTTCTACTCACTCTTTGAAAGTCGCATTCTTATTTTACGAAATTCCGGAACGACAATCCTGTTCAAGAAAACTTACAAACTCAAACAAAAATGAAAAGATATTTCTCTTTTGACTCACACCATGGCATTAGCCCACTTTTACTCTCATTCACCTCATACAGAACTACTGAACCCATGTTGAATATCCGTACATTTGCTCATTGTTCAAGTTTTTCACTAAGGAGACTTTGTAGAAAACATGGTGACGTGACAACTGATTTTGTTCACTCTGTGGGTGCCAATTCCATACAGCTTTGGAAAGGTTGAGCACGTTGGAGAAGTTCATTATTTAAAGTACAACAGAAGATTTTATTTTTAGCGTTTTAGTAACTCTCAGCGGTAGATTTTTTACGGAACTTGGCTAAGCTTTAGACAAATATTGATAGTAGTGACATGAACTAATGTGGTATGCAAAAGGCATTATGAAGAATCAAATGATCTGATGCTCAGTAAATACCTTAATATTGGTGCTACATCGTCCACATAAGTATACGAAACGGTGTAATAGTGGTGAATTTTCTCGGGAAAAGATTGAGATTGAAAGCCGCATCAATATTTTCGAGCGTACAGGAGGGGAGGTAACCACGTCGAGAATTGTGATTGACTGATCCATTCCAAGAACACACAGGAATCAAAAGTGACGTGATCCAATACATGATAAATATTGTTTTGCTGCAAGAAAAGACGCAATTTAATATAAAAAGCTCAAAATGTTGTACTTGTGGGAGAAAAACCGAACGCGGAATTGATCCTGCTCGATAGCTTGGGGCTCGTGTTTTTGCTTTAAACAAACCTCTCCTTTCAATTTTGTACGCAATTTTGGTTAGTCCTTGTTTCTTGCCACACATGCACCGGAATGATTTCCAGCGTTGAAAAATTGAGAACTTTCCGGGCTTTTGAAATAAAACAAAAAATTGCAAGCCCGGCACTTTCATCATATTCTAAGTAGTACGAAACAAACGATACAATACTTCACATATTAAACGACAAAGTGTGAGATGTACAAAAAATGCTAGCATGCGGACGACTCGACAAACTTAAAGTAGGCTACTCAAATTAAAGCTTGCGACAAAAAGGATTGCTATTGTATGACAAAACCATGCAAACAATTAGAATACCTGAATATGTAAATTGTCAAATTCATTTGGGCAAATTATTTAAATTTGTTAATCAGTCCAGTATTACTTAATTTTATGGACATGGCACAATGACACTGTGTGTAGTTCCGGACCAGTAGATTAAGGCTGACGAAACTTGAATCTGTAGACTTTTTCTTGTCTGGCAGCACATGTTTTTGTGTCACCTTGGTAAGTTTTGAGTACTTTCATTTGTTTTTCAGAATGCTTATTTTGTGCAAACCAGTACTCATTGAAACGCTACTACAAGAATTGTATATCTTCCTTTTGTCTCCTTAGATAAATTAGTTCCGCAATTTGAATACATTCAATAATATTTTGCTTTATTTAGGACAAAAATAATTTGTATAAATGGGAATTAGCGATTTAAGAGCGAGAAGACTAGCATAATAGTTCAAATGTTATTTTTTCTGGAAAGTTTCGTATTTGTTTCAAGTGAAAATAATGAATGATTTGAATTTCAATTAGGCTTTTGAGCTTTCACTTTGATGTTAATTACTTCCACGCTCTCGCAAAGAAACGTATTGTATAAATGTAGCCCTTGATATGATTAAAACCGTATGACCAATGTTCACATTAATTGAAATACGATAGACTACTGACTAATTAATTGCAATATTCCCGTGGGTTAATTGCACTGTTCCACGTTCCTTTTGATGTGGAGAAATTTTTGTATAATCCTTCGTGACAAAAAACTCCCATTGAACTTCAGAAAATTGGCTGATGAGATGACGTATTCACGGTTTAGTGATGTTTTTCTTTCAAGGAATTTTTAGTAGTTCCATTTTCTTTAACTCTCATTAACTTTCAGACTTGAAATTAAAAGATTAACACGATATTTAATTATATGCAATACTATATTTATTAGATCTAAATATAAATTTTAACAGGCATTGAAAAGTTTCGACATGGATATATTTATCTGCAAACTTTGCGGCTTTCTCTAGAAGGAGGAGCATCGCACGTGATCTAATGCCAGGCCTACTATTATTTGGATGGGCAATTAAAGTGTGTTGATTGGTTGTTATGTGACAGTTCTGTTGTTAATCACTTTTAGTAGTTATTAAATGATGATAGACAGTGACGGTTTTTGTCATCAGCTAAAAAACAACTGTCTAGAGTTTTCTTGGCGCTATAGAACTGTGACCATTATACAATCTACACGAGAAGTCGGGCTGAATATAATGATATATATCCTGGCGTTGCATTATCATGACATCAGAATTAGCAAATTAATAATTATCAAGAAAACCTTGGCATTTTTAAACAAGTTTCATCATTCGTCACACGTTTTCATACTATTAATTCCAAATCACCAACCCTCATATTTAGAGTCTGTTCGATAGATTGTTTCTCGGCGCACAGCGCAGCAAATGTGAAAAATAAGAAGGCGGCGGCTACGCGACACTTAGCCGAATTAGTCACTACATGTTCTTGGTTCGCGGCTTGGAGTAAGAATTATACCATTGTTAATGCAACTTTTTATTCGTAATAATTAAATGCAAACTACACAAGTTCCTGTAAAAGTACGAATTATAAGACTTAAAAGAAGAATCTCTGCTTAACGATACTTAATTCCAATCTCTTGATGTTACAGCATTTACGTTTAGTGTAAAACGGTAGTGGATTTAGAGTAAGAGTTTTATTACCTTGATTTTACTACTCTGTCACCTCATCGTCGATTTCCCGCACAGCAACACACTACCATGACCGATTTTTGGTTACATAGAAAAACAGGTTTGAATTTTGTAGTGGTAGGAGTTTCCTCAAACGCCAAATTGGTCCCACTTTTACGTAGGAAACCACGAAAGTTATTTACAGAACTGGAAATTTATACGCTGTTAAAAGAATAAAGGATATACTATAATAAGAACTCAGTGATGAAAGCCAGTAAACGGACAGTGGTAGCACTAAAATTGTGAAAGGTCGTCATTTTTACAATTCAAACAATAAACAATCTTGTTTCACTGAGACTAGGACATTGTTATTTTCGTGTTAGCATTGCACAGCGTTTTGCATGTGCTGCGGCTGCTACTTTGCGTGTTGCATTGCGTGCCTATCTTCACGACATGTTACACCAACACTGCTTAAAAAAGTTGAAGTGAATGTTGATGTAATGATAATAGTTGAAATCAAGTTTCTTTTTCTCCAACATATTCCCTGGAAGAAAACTATTTCGTTGTAGTAAGTGATAAATTATGCCTTTTTGTATTAATATAAAGTGGATTTTAACCTGGTTGCCACCCATAAAATAAGTGCTGTAAACATGTTCCATTATAAAGCATGCTTAATTGTGTCTAACTCATTCTCGAGTTCCGCACAAACTAATAAAAAGATCAGAGTCTTTTTGTTTTGGCAAGAACAAAACATGCAATCTTACCGTCTTATCCCCTCCCAAAGCCGAAAAATCAGAATCATAGGTATACGATCATATACCTAATCATCACTTACACAGATAATTGGGAAAAAAGTTTATTTTTGGTTTTTGTTACTTCTGTTAGCAAAATTGGTTTGTATGCTTGAAAATTGATACTCATTTACCTCTAATAACGATTTTCCTAGTGTTACGAGTATGGAAAGGAAAGCAGTAGTTTATATATAATGACAATAAAACTTTGGAAAATTAAATATGTACATAAAACTCAAAAGTTGGAAAATTCAGAAATGTCTAGTACTATGAACAGGTCAGTTATAAATATTGATAATGTGTTAAACAGTGACATACTTTCTACCACACTATATATTTGGAAGGGCGATTTACGTGGACCAAACTTTGTCTTTTTGTGAAATGTAAATAAAAAATGTATTCTACGGCCGCTTCCAATAAATGTAAATGACTGTGATGATTACATAAATTCTCTAAGTCGAAGAGGAACAAAAATTGTCGGAAAATTTCTAATGTTTATGAACACCGAATAGGTTTAGTATCTTCTCGCTTAAATGTTGTAGTGGAAGTATCATGGTCCCTGGAATTCAGCAAAAATAAATAAATCATTACATAGAGACAGCAAATTATACATAATGCACATAGCGCAAACATAGCATTATATAAAATGACAAGTTTGAAAATCGATTAGATGTTTTTCATAGTATCCAGTAGACATGGAAAATTTCAAACGTGAATAAATTGTCACAAAAAATATTTCGGAATATTTCTCCATTATCCATAACAATACAGACTGCATATAACTTCTACGCAGTCACACTACCATAAACACTATAAATGCTTCAGTGGTCTTTTATAAAAGATGGAAAGTTGAAGTACGAAAACAATCATTAAAAAATAAATTCGCAGAGTATGAATTTACTCTCCGTTATTCGTGAAAAAGATACTATGAATGTTTTATCCCACAAGAATCCACCACTAACTAAAAAAGCTCAACGACCAAATGTGCGACCGCGTTTATTTACCAACACACACAACAAAACAAGCACAGCTCCTAATTCAAATTATTTTAATAACGGGCTTTCTGTCAATTACATGAAATTTGCAAATACCTACGTTTTTAATTATTTTTCACTGGAATGAAAAATTGACGTTCAAGTGCACAACAATTTACTAACTTTGGTTTAGATAGCACTGCTTGCCTGCATTGGTATAGAGGCAAGCAAACTCAATAACTTTTGTATTCGCTAATTTGGTAAGGTAATGATTTCGCTAATTGTTCTGCCACGTTGCGCAGCATATCTTCGAATTTCGAACAAGAGTTTATTAAAATATAATAAAAAACATATAAATATATAAAAGTTTAGATTAGTTTAGAGTGTCTAGTATTTAAATTTTGCCGAGCTAAAAAAGTAAGCTTTGATATTATGATGCCCATCTTTCTGAGTGAATGGAATCGAGAATCGATCACAGTGATTTTGCATCCTTTATATTTTACAAATTTTGAAGCTTTCCTCGCATGAATCTATAATTTGCTGGGCAGCAAATAAGCCGATTAAGTTTACAGTTTGAAGCTAGAAAAAGCAACAAACACTAGGAATTCCAATTAGTTTCCTCTTAAGCCATAATCTTTTGCGAATTTATATTCGCAACGGGTAGACTAGTTACAATCTAAAAGCACATACATAGACGCTGTTGACAAAACTGGGAAGAAAGGCTAATTCATTGTTCCAGCGGGACAGAGCCATAGCTGAGAGTGTGATGCAGGCAGTTCGCATTAGCTCTCATATACCGCAGTGTAACTATCATTCCCTTTATGAAATCCATCTGCATTGCACAGAATCGCCTACACTGCTACCAAAACGACTTTACTTTTACTCGTGGTTTTACAACTAGATTCCAAGGGCAGGAAACAGTGGTAAAAGCTTGCAATAATTTCTCCCTTCTATGGTACTGCACAGCTTGTGTTTCAAGAGCAAATTTAATGCCTAACGCAAAGTACGTTTCACTGCATATTCAACAATGATTCCAGGTAAAAAACGACAAGTTTTTCCTAAATATTATTCATAACGTTATCGCACATGCATAATCTGCGCGTCGTTTTAAAAACTATTACATTCAACAAACGTTACTACTTCAAGTGTACTAAATAACAAGCTTGTCGATAATAAACAATATTTTAATATGAGATTATGTATATATTCCACTTGAAACTTGTATATTTGGACTGAAACTTCAATCTAACCTAGCATGCAATAATCAATGAAGAGCAAAAAATTATTCTAAACCAATAACGAATACATCACAATGCTGCTTATTACCTCACGACTTCGCCTACAGTCTTATTAGTTTTATTTTAACAACTTAGTTATTTCTTAGCTCTCATATTTTAATTAATGATTACTGATTAAATAATGTGATGATACTTTTGTTTGTTACAGGTCTGCAGCACGACCAGGGGATGCTCCAGTACCACGTCAAAGAGCGCTTGGAGATGAGGTGTCTTCAATTCTCAATTCCATTCGTGAAGGTTACGATAAACGTGTTCGGCCCAACTACGGAGGTGATGAAAGCCGTTTTATATTATTCTTGAACACTCTTATTCTCTCATTCGTACGAAATTCCAAATTAATAATTAATTACAAAGTTTCAGAGGAGTAAATAACGAAATGAAATGCAAGAGATAGCTCAGGTGTTAACCTGAGCCTTACAATTTGCAATATTAAGTGCTCATTTCAGCTTTTATACAAAATATTTAATGTGTCATGATGAATAATATACGGTTGTGCACGGAGGGATTTCTGAAACTTGGATAATTTTTTTTGGAAAAGATGCCCAACATACTTAAGTTACAGCTTCGAATCAGCTTAAAAGAGCAAAATACACGAAAATATTGTTATTTCAAGTAAATAGCTAACTTACTAAAGAATGGTCGCGATTAAGTGTGTTGATTGTCCTGCCATCAGGTGAACCGGTGGTTGTTGGAGTGACCATGTACGTCCTCAGCATTTCCTCACTCTCAGAAGTCCAAATGGTACCATTATACACAAACACGACTAATATTTACTGAGCATGAAATTAGAGCAGTGGCCAAGGTCTTTCTCTTTGCCATAAAAGTCTTATTTCCCAGACAAAAAATAAAACTTTCTCTCATATTTCTACATATTTATTATATACTCTACCTGGTTTTACTTTCCGTTTTTAAACAATCATAACTCTTAAATTAAAATCAATCTACTCAATTTAATATTTTCTATGCTCATTTTTTCTCCTTTCTTCTATTTACATTTGTATATTTAAAAAAGGATGCTGTACAAACTCCTGCTTCACAATGTGTTGCATACGTGTGTTCAGCATTCTCGTAATATGCATCTAGACTTTGTACATATAAATATTATGAATTCACAAGCAATCTGCATAATTTGAATTACATTGTTTATCTACCTCACGTTACAATTACTTTTTAATCTAATTCCTAACACTTTTCAAAACTAAAAAACTTCTCAGAAATTGCGTTATGCTATTGACGGGCTAATTTGTAGAAAATTGTATATTTCCCCTAAAGCTTTTCACTCCTTGCATCGCCATGCAACTGTTTACATTACCATTTTATTTTATCTGATGCGTTCGCAATAACTAATTCATAATAATATGACACTTAACCGACTTAACGTTGTCTGACACTGGACACCGACGCAGGGGATATTATAATTTCCATGCTTGATATCTCTTTCCTGTCATAGACAGGCTAATGGTTCTGCTCACCTAAAACTCCATGACACATTTAATTAAATTATCCAATTAATATATCTCACAAAAGGTGTTTTTGGTCACCAGCTAGAGTAACAGAACATTGGACACCGACAGTTCAACCGTAAACGTATACATGTTTGGTATGTAATTGATTCTCATATGTATGATACACAAAATTGCTATTATTTAGAGAACTTTTCCAACAAGGTGCATAACAATGCGTTGTTGGCATCGGTTAATGTCAGGGTGCTCGTAATATGTACAATTACAACCGGAGAATTACTATTATTAGCACAAATAAACGGCATTTTTCTTTTATTACTGACAGGCATTACTTTGATCATGTCACAGTTTGTGTTTTTTACATCTACATACTTCTTAAGGGAGTCTGTCCTGTTAATTTTACATTCACAAAACATTTATTTTTTCATCCCATAAAGTAATACTGATGCGCGAGAGTAAGTTTTTTTTCTTCAAAAACTGCATTGAATTCGAAGAAGTTGTCGTTGTCGTTTGTAGGCAAAAACGCGCTTTTATTTACTTTATAACACGACAGGTTCCCTTAAAGCAAATACATACATGACTTATTGCCAAAATGGTATCAAACTTAAACAACGAACAGTTAACGCTTCCGCATGAAACTTTCCACTGGTTGGTACGTTTCTCTTCCTTCGTATATTTAAGACGCACCACTACACATTGACTAACTCATCACCTAAAGACAAAGTTAGAAGAAGTAACTTGGCACGTCAGGAAAAACGCTGCATAAAAAGCTCATCTTGTATAGAATCACATTCACAATGCAACCTGTAAATGCTTCTTCACAAGGTATTCACAAAACAATGGAGTTTAATGTACGTTGAATTTAACCTATGTAGTCTTCTCCTTCTTGCACTATCAAATGTCATTACTTATACTGGAAATCGCTAAAAGCGGAGCACACATGTTTTTAGAGCGAAAACATAACTTCGTATTTACCAACTTTTTATCTCGGCTTTAGATACCAAAAAATGATTTAGTTCTAATCCTATAGTTGTTTTAGTCAACTAACTTGTGAACACGATGCAGCTAACGGAGGACTTCATATTTTAACAAACTGGTTTGTGTTATTATGTATGAAAGATAAAAGTATAATAATGAAGCATTGCACATTGCACTGTTCAAATGGAAATGCTAACGGTCATTCAATATCCCTTTGACGAATTCAAATAGCACAATTATTGTTATACATCAGGATAATCAAAAATAATTTCATATTTCCCCGTGTAAAACAGTCATCATTATACAGTTTTATTTGACATCAGCTAAGGTAGGTACAAAAACACTTCGCAGGTTTTACCTTTTGCTTAGTTCAGCTTTGTTGCGACGAACAGAAAACGTTTGGGGGATGGTCTAGGATCTAGGTTTAGGGACAGTAATTGAAATACGGTATTCGCACGTTGGCGCAGTACTCCATACTATATTTATGTATATGAAATATTGTCATTGCGGTCAGGCCAACATTACCGCACGGCCGGCAAATAACTAGGTAGTTAATTTACACTGAAACACTGCTTCGACAATAACCTGATGCGAGTAAATTAAACTGGCAAACCCAAGAAACGATAATTATAGTGAATAATAATAAACGAGTCCCCAAAGGAGCGCCGATCAACATAATGATGTAATTTTTGAAACACATTTTTATCAAACCAAACTAAGAAGCATTAATGATTGTAATAATTAGGTGAACCGGTTGTTGTGGGGGTGACAATGTATGTGCTCTCCATCAGTTCCGTCTCTGAAGTCCAAATGGTATTTAACCATATTATGTTCTTAACCTTAAATATCAATTATTATTTATTTGACATTTTTCAACGTTTTACATAACTTTTCTTATTAAACTATCTATGTCTGCTCGGTCTACATATGAATTGTATTTATTGTCACTTTTATTGTTATTGTTGTACTTTTAAGTAAACATAAAATACGTTAGCCGTATTATAGAACAGGACCCAGACTGGGTAAACGGTTTTCTTCTCTCCTTCTTTCTTCTGTCCTTTCCGACTTCAAATTTATCTTAGTAATAAGTGTTAGCACTCTCTGTGTCGCCAAAACGTGTTTGTGTGCTCGTAAGTGATTGAGCTGTGATATCTGCATTATATGAAAACACTATGTGTGCAAACTGGTGCCATTTCAGCTGCCTTAATGTTCTTTCTCCAGTTTCGATTCATTTCGTTGCATTTTGAACTACACTGAATCTGTAATTTAAGTCGTAGGATATCAGATTAAGAAAGCATTGAATGAATGCTATTCTGTTTCTTTCTCCATTATCTTTTGTTCTCTCTTCTCACCTTTCCCGGATGAAAATAAAACCGCGTATTATGCATGATTATGTATAAATGCTATGCATATTAGAATATGCATAAAAATTTATGCATAATTATGTATAATTATGTTTCA
>VYYJ01000253.1:0-76311 GCA_021029165.1 Cyphoderus albinus
GACTCGCGCCTTTTAGGCGCTTACGTCACGCAACAGCTTACGTCACAGCATAGAGCAAAGGGAAAAAACCAAAAACGTGAAGTTTTGGAAAATGCAATACACATCGAGCAGGGGTTGCATGCTAGTGCTGAATAAATTCCGTGATGATAAATTCAAATAATGAGAATGAAAATTTTCATTTTATTGTATTTTTTGCATATTATTTACTCAAACTCACCCAGTCAGAAATCTATATTAATGTACATATTGTGAACACTTGAACTGTTTTATTTTTACTTTACTCTTTTCTTTTTCGTTTTTAATAACTCATCTTGGAGTGGTTACGGACTACAGAGTTGCCGGTGCTGATCGAATCATTTTATTAGTAAATTGATTTATCCCTAAAAGCTTTTATTTCGAAGGATTTCTATTTATAGATTTTGCAAGTTGAAATTAAAATGCTCTGTAAAATCTACCGGTATCCAAGAAACTGAAAGAATTGTTATATACATACCGACACTAAACTGACACAGGATGAACTATCTCACAATTATGAAGGCTGATGGTGTTGCTCTGCACCTGAATGAATTCAGGATAAAGAAATTGCATTTCGTGTACATCTGCGTTCATTTGCAATAATAGATTTAATCCGCAGATTACCGTTGCAGGAGTTGCATATGGTACACTTTTCAGAACAACTAGAACATTTGAGAGTTGCAGGGTGCGGAAGGACTACTCACTGATAAGTTGGATCAAGAAAGTTCAGCCCTTGTTATTGTATTGTGCATCATCATATCGCCACAAGTTTAACTCATTATGATAGTGTTTTCTTGAATCCATTCATTTTCACCTCGTTTCCTTTTAGATACTACGAATATCCTAAATAAAACATTAACAACTTAATGAGTCTTTTCATTATTCAAATCCAATTTTTATCTTGATACTAAAACTGTTAATCTGATAAGGAAAGTAGATCAATGGTACGTATGCACAGATGTCAACTCCATTTAGTAGCAATAAATAAGTGAAAACATGCGTCATCATGCATAATTCAATTCATCACTTGCTCCATTTTACAGTCAATAAAACAAAGAATTAAAAAGCTACGATTTCTATTTTGATAACTGGTTGGAAGAGGCAACAGGCAAACCTTGATGTCGTCTTACACAATCATTTATGATTACTGACGGTGCCATCATGCCTTCACGCCATTAACATTCACTACTTTATATTTATAACCCAGCCGTAAACTTAAAATGAAAATACCACTCTTTAGGTTAGAGTTTATGAGATGAAGAAGATTTGTTATTATGAGAGGTGCAAGCGACTGGTATATATACTTATTCCTGTTTTATTGTTGGTGACTGGTGACCGAAAATGTGACACAACGATGACTCCACCCTCGAATCCTTGTTCACAATAAAGATGCGACTTTGGTACAACTTCAAAATGACTTGTTGAGTCATCCAGGTGGATTATTTAAAAGTTGTCCTATCTACACACATGAACATTCTATGTTCCTTATAATTATGATTTTAACGTTTTACTGCCAAAAAGCATGCTCATGATCACGTTTTAAATATAGACAGGAAAAGCAATTCTCGACATCGACAAAACCAACAATTAAGTCCAACTCGATATTTATTTATTGTATTCCTTTTTAGGCACTCTGATTTGGGTAAACAGTAAATATAATGTTAGAATCACATTTTTAAAGAAATTCTCTTCAATACAAATCAGACAAGAAATCTATAATTTTATGCGATCAATATAAATATGATTTTAATCTAAAATTTGGTCAGACATTGAGCAAAAAGCCAAAGGCAAAAGTACCTTTTTATTCATTGTATTTCATTTCTAATGTTACTGCAAAACCCCAGTAGTCAGAACAAGTGTTAATAACTAATCTGGGGAGTGAGTCGTTACACATGAAGTCAAGTCAAATTATTGTGAAAGATTAAATGATTACTCTGCACAATATTTAAGAGCATACCTAGCAAGTTCGCTAAATAAGTTCTTAAATTCATATAAAAATATGCAACTGTAACGTATGTGACGGTAGGTGTTTGGCTGTTTCAGGAAATGAACCATTAAATAGCATCCGAAAGTATAATAAATATGTAAATCAACTAGCCAACTTTCAATTAGTTTATTATTTATTCTACTTGTTTTAATTGAATAATGCAACGAAACAATAACTTTATAATCCAATGCAGAAGTATAGAAAACACGAGATCAGATACACATAGAAGACCTAATGCTATGAATTTAGGCCTATGGTGGGCACAACACAAGTTTGGTTCTTAAAACTTCATTTTTTTTTGGTACCAACAAAAAATCTGAAAATCGACTCAAATATTGAATAGATGGACCGGCGTGTTTCAAAAGACCAAATATCATTTAGAATTTGTACAATCACCCGACAGGCTTTTTATAATTTGACATAAATGCAAGTTATTTGGTTTGCTTTTGATATCTTGGAGGAGTGTCTAACCCTGCGTTTAACGACTTGTTACCTTGGGAGTACTCCAACTGCAACTTTCTCGTTTCCTTGAGCGTTTATGCGCATGACTGATAAAATTACTGTCGGGTGCAACGTCTCATTTTAAGCAGTTAGACAAATAATTGTTCGTTAGTATAGAATAGAATAACTGTAATATTCATGTGTTTACAGGCAGTCATACCTTATTACAGAAATAAAAAAGGCTCATTCCATTTAGTTGTTTCATACCCTAACACAGATATATTGATTACATTGTTCAATTAGGAATAAATATTTCAATTTATACTCTCCAAATTGTACTCATCCCGTCCAGTTTATCTGTTCGCTTTACTAAAATTAAATAGATTTAGTTTCTGGCACTAGGAATTTATTACATAAATTAACATACTTATCCGAATTCAGGATCTTTTTCATTCTCCGCGATTTATCAATACGTTTATATGACAACTGAAGCATAATGTACTGGTAACGCACCTCGCAGCCACTGGCGACCGTTTAAATCGCTTGGTCTACCTGCAAGTTACTTGCACGGTTCGTTGGAGGTCTAGCTTTGCGTGGTAACCAGCAATTATATTTCAGTTGTAACAGTTGAGTTCAACAAGAGTGAGTAAAGGAAAAGAAGGAAATAATTTATAGTAGCGAGGACACTAATTTTCTCAAGTAATGAAAGTATAATGTGGCAGATTATTAGTGTTATTCTGATCCACTCTAAAATTGGTGACTTCATGTAATGTTATAATGTAAGGTTAAAGAGCTATATAAAATTTCCTTTTAAGGAAGAAAGGAATGTAGAATTTTGATGCAAACACAGATAAACGCATGCGTTAGTTTAAAAAACAATAATTGTAACGGCGTAAATAAGGAGCAATGAATTCGAAATAATTATATAATCATTAATGATATAATATAATATTAAAATAATAGCTTGCAATAATAAAAACAATTATACATTTTTTACAGAGAATTCAAGTCACAAACAACATTGATACATTTTTCATGATAATTCAATTTCGTACATTTTTCCTTAACATTTTCAGTTAAAGGTAATGAACTTGGCATCACAACATGCAACATAAGGATATTGGCCAACTTTGTCTTTGTTTGTGAGGTTTTTATCATCCCTTTTAGCTACATACATGAAAAAAAGATTTTTTTGAAAAATTGAGAAGTGTGAAATTATGCAATTTTCTTTGCACCTTCCTGTGGTCGACTAATGGATTGACAAATATTAAATATCTACGCTACAATGTCATTTTTATTGATCATGCATCTTATTGATTACACTTCACTCTATTATCATTTTAAATAAAATTATTGAGAAAAATACGAAATTAGAAAATGTAAAAATGAAACTTGCATTCAAAAATGCTCCTTTCTTTTCTATTACGATTAAAATGCTGCTTTTATTTTTTCTTTGCCTTTTTCCCTTGGTTTTCGTAGATAATTCCACTTTTAGATAAGTACACCACTTTTTCAAAACATTCAATGTTATTAATCTCACAGATCACTTTTTCTATAAATGATCCTGTATCTTGATAAAATGATCAGAGAAATTTTAACAGATTGAAGAGAGAAAATCGCTCAGATTCCAATTGATTATAAAGTTTAAAAAATATATAAAGTAGTTTTATTATTTGCATATGATCATTATTTTCTTCAATTTCGAGGTCATCCTGAATTAAAATCTTGTGTATTTTTATTGTATGCAGACAGACACTCAAGACTTTCTGCCATATTTTACAATCACATGTAAATTGAGAATTAATGCAGTCACATAATTAAGCGTGGGCACACTGAATCTAGATTTTAGATTAAAAAAGGTCTCAGTCTCATGATTTGCATGGCTTTCAAGTTACTATTTCGGTCTACAAGAACCAGTCGTTTCACCTTTCTTTTTCCCCTTTCAAAGAGTCGAATTTGGAATTTTAAGATTCATGTAAGGCCATTTTACATATATTAGCGATTAGTTGGAATGCTATACGTCTTATATTGGGCCAAATACAAGTCACGTCAATTGTGACAAATTTGTAACTCTTCAGTGGCATATCCATATCAAATATTCCGAATAATACCATTCTGTGATTTCAAAACAGAAATTGTATTTTTTAAAGATTCAAGTATGTAATGGAATGTATATAGTTAAACATGTCCATTTTTTAAAACACTTTTTAGAGTATCAAAACAGAATAAAAAATGGTTGACCCAGTGCATCGCAACTTTTACCAGTTTCCTTGTCTTTGTGGGAGCTGTCACTGAATGAGCTTTAATTCAAAAGATCACATTTCGAAATGTTCTTCGCCCACACAGAATAACCACAACAGGGACAATTCTTTTAAATGCGATAAATAAATAAGCAAGTCTTCTTTGTTGACTAATTTGATTCATCGTACATCATTACCCAATTCTCAACCGTTTGTTACTTTGTGAGATGCATTATGTGCAAAGCCGCTCATAAGTATAAATAATGAAAAGGATTCAATCATGCACAAATCAAGATGTGCGTACATCCGCTCTCTCCACTCTCTAGTTTCTACCCTCGCAAGTAGTAAATCAATGAATAAGAGAACTTCGCTCTCGTATTGATCACTTCGACGCTTTTTATTTTTCAATAACGTGCGCATTCTAACCTGGCATTTTGACTGACGTTTGTTTGTCCAATGTATGCAAGTAGATTATAGAAAATCGATGATAATGAGAATAATGACGGATTGTGGGTTGTTTTAGGTCACAGCAGAATAACAATCATTAGATGTGTTCGAACTTCGAACTGCAAAGGTCCCTAGAGTTTCAATGAGGTAGAGGACTTTATGTTTATATGCCATTTGTATCGCAATTTAACGGCCTCAAAGGTAATTGGTCAAAGAATGTCTCAACTTTGAACACAGGTCACTGTTAACATTCTGAATAAACGCAGAGGGAGACATTTCTAAAATTTCGAACCGTGAATTGACTAAATAAATGCAGCAATCCATCCCACGCCTTATAGCTAACGAGTGCACAATTCAGGATTTTGAAAATAATTAATTCACTACCACTTCAAATCCCACAAGCAATGACACGAATTAATACAAATTGTATGAGCTATACACAAATGAGTCCTTTCTCTCCATTAGCAAAATATAAATGCACAGCCTTACCACTTCCATGCAAATGTAAGGAAAATATAAAAAACTTAAATGGCACCCCCGTTCGATCCTCGTTGTGTCGACGTAGGGAAAATGATGAGTTCATCAAAAATTCGTCACACTTTGATAGATAATTGATCAGGTACAAGAATTGGCCCCATTCTTGGTGATCAATTGATTAAAAATAGTAAATCGCTACTGTCACTAAACACAGAGTCCAGCGCAAGCAGCGCTTTTTATCTTCCACTTCAATAAGAAAACTTTATCACTTTTTGCAGGCTTGTGAAACGAACACTGATTTATTGATTTCTTTGTGGACCATTTGTAATTGATTAGCTGAAGTATTTGTGAGCAACAAGAATTTGTTGAAAATTTCTTACTATGAATAATTTGGAAACATATTTCACTCTATTAACTCAGTAGCAAATCATGTCCTGAGAGTTACGCTACTTCTTAATGAGTACTACCTGTGACGAGTAAAGGAACTGCTCGAAATGTTTGCTCTTTACAAAGGTTGCCTTTTCTTCATTGACAATTTGCATTTTTACTCTTCTGATTATGCACGATCCATATATTTCTTTTGAATTGTAAAACACTGACAATGCAGTGACCGCTGTGTATATCATATTTTATTATGCATGCCATTGTATATAAGGCGATATAATTGTTTCCTTGAAGGTCAATATTTTTCTCAGGTAACAGCCTTATAGCTAAGTTAAGTGCTTTTTACCACGCTGCATCGCTATTATCTAAATATGAAATATGAATGGCTTGCGTGGTAGGACTCTCCCAATTTCCAAAATGCTCCTTGTGCTCACAAGATATAAATCGTAAGAATTCGTCAAAAGCGAAATTCTGAATGGTACACTAATGGTATCATGATGACCCTTACATGAAAGAGTCCATCACACTGCTTTAACATTCACAGCGCAACAATGTGTAGTAATGAAGAGACTCATCAGAATAAAGGCGGCTTATAACCGACCAGTGATGTCTCTAATGGTCTTTCTATCATGCATCTCAACACAAATTCCCTTTTAACCCATTTAGTTTTATTAATATTATTATCGCAAGTGTTGTTGATGTTTGTGGCTATTTGTGAGAATATATATTTTCTAAGAACTAATGGTTTGCCAAAACAAAAAATAATTAATGTGACCAAATGAGGAGCTTGCAATGCTACTATTGTCATCATCGTCAATGAAATGAATGAATGGGGGAGTCTAGAAAGAAGATATTATAAAAGTAATAAAAAGTTTCATCTCACCTTTTGCTGCTGTGAATGATTCGATGAATGTGTTGACAGTGTACACACAAAGGGCTATATCTTGACTAAACGAAGATGAAGAACTGTGTTATCAAAGCCCGACGACGAGATGCAGTCCAAAAAGATGTCTTGCGTCATGAAAGGCTATCGGGACCACACCTGACGAAGTCTAGGATGAGTGAAGGAATTACTTGAGAAATATATGATTGACATGAACAATGATTTACGTTTCCTTGTAACCCGCAAACTTCTATAAGGAACAATGCTACGTAGAAAGGGTGGCACTTTTTAAGCAAACGGTGGAAGATTCACGTTTCATTGGAATCCAGATTTCGTGGGACAACAGATTACTAACATTATACTGACTGAAACTGCAAAGTTGTCGTAATATTTTTTACAACATTGCCATTTGAATTACTTTGACATTTTTTCCATCCGTTCCCCTTTTTTTAGTAGGTACACCTTTTTCACTTACATCAGCAGAGTGTAACAAAAACACACAAGAATACCTAATGCGGATGTGACAAGGGTGGGTGGTGTGCAAATTTGTTGGGCATCTGCTGCTAAAACTTTACGCACGTTTTCAATCTTTGTACGACGAAATGATTTTGTGTGATCTACACATCAAGGTCCTTGATTCAAGGAAAGGAAACGACAATAAAAATATTCTGGAGAAGGGAAGTTGCTTGAAACGCTTTAGCAGCAGAGATACCCACAGCAAATAACTAAGCATTTTGTCACGCATGCTAAGTTTTACTGCAAAATTAGGGGGTTTGTAAAGTAGTAAATTGGAGATTTAATGGAGCACACTTACCCGGTGTAACGTAAGAGTTTCTCAGAGGAGAGGAGGATGCACATGGTTACTGGTTGCAGGCGATGCAAAGAACTAATGATGAGTTCGAGCTTGCGGAATGGAAAGAAGGCAAGCCGAAATGAAAGGTTTAAGAAAATGAACGTCTGCTTGCATTACCATTCTTTTTCATCTACGGTTGTACCAAAGGTACGTATTTTTCAGCGTCAAAGCTTACTTTTGCCAGCAGCAGTCCAAGAAGAAGAGCGAGGAAGCAAACATTTTTATTGTATGAATTAAAGCAAGGCACATTCGAAGAAGAAGAGGCTCCGCCGACTTAGTGTCTCAAAACATTCAGATTCAGATATTTAATGGTATCTACGTATTACATGGTCCAACGAAAACGAAAAGATGCGATGGGAGACCGCAGCGTAAAACACTTTGGGCTTCTATGAAGCCAATCTTGGTGTCATAATAAAGAGTTGTTCGAAAACCCAACTGGTTAAATAAGCAGGAGTGCATTCAGACGTACTCGGACATTCAGCAAAAGAACTTATCATTCATTACACTTGTTCCACACAATGGTTTCAATCCGTTGTCTCTTGATTCGCGTAGCTCACCACAATCATTTGTCAAAAGAAATGATGATTAAGGTGTTGCCGTTTTTTGTCACATGGTTTAACCATTTTGATTATAGTCTGCTGATTGAAATTTGTTTCGATGTGTTCTTTCACCACAAGTTGTGCACAGAATGCTCATTACCTGTTTGATGGGAAATACATACAATTATATTTTACAGAATGATACAGATAAATCTCTTGAGAGTTCACCTGCGCATTTTCTTGACGGTTAAGCCAAATATTTGTATTTGTGGCTAAATCCATTCCGACTGCCATTTATGTCCTCCTTGAAAAAGTAAGCATTATAAGCCTTCGCAAGACCAAACATGCAATTTACTTTTTAACTACGAAACATTTTGAAATCTAGTTATTGGCAGTAGCAGGAATGTTAATGTCTCTAGTGCATCCACCTCATTTTATCCATTCGGTTTTTTATTATCTTCTAGAACCTTTCGTAGCAGATCAACGCTCCGCCGACTTTCCTACAGACATTAATTTGACATCAGAGAATCCTCTGGTTCGTAGAAATAGAAATTATATACTTCAATTGGGTTTGAAATAAAATAAATAAATGGAATTCACCACTTCAAGTTTCGTTTTTTTTAATAAAAAAAACTGAACCTATATAACCAGCATAGCCATCAGGAACAATAATCGTCATCAGAACGCACAAAAATTATGCAGTCATTTATTTGATCATGGAAGAAAGGAGCTTGAAGACTGAAGAGTAAGGACTACAACATCAGCATCAACACCATCACCAAAGGCAGCAGGCAGAATAACATTGCATCAACTATTCGTAACATTCGTCGAAAAATCCAAAGAGACGCTGAAGCAGCTTCATGGGAACACAAAGAGCAAAAAGTAAGCCAAAGCCAACAAGTAATCATCCGACAAGTGAGCCTACCCTCTCTTTCCTTATACGGCAGTCGTACCTGTTATTACTCAACGCTTGTTGGAGAGGCTTTCTCCTTTTTAAAATTTGAAATGGTGTAGGCGTCCTTTGGCTTCTTTTTTCACAATACACTTTGCTTTGTAGTTAGTATCCTCCTGCAAAAGCCATAATAATATTTATATCATAAGAAGAAAAAAATACCACATTCTTATACTATAATGTAATGTAACTAAATTAAACCAACTTATGTATGTATACAATGTGCATTTATTATGCTTATTGTGTGATCTTCTTGTATGCAAAGCCAGAGTTTTCCCTTCGTACATATGTACATTGCAAACATAATAAAGCAATATAATGGCCAAAGTAGAATTTTAATAATTGAATATTATTTGTTGTGAAATACAAGAAAAAACTATCGTACATTAGTAATAAGTAATAAAGTAATAGACACTGACGTGTTTGCCGGGTACGCAGAAATACGTGATGCATGACATAATATAAATGGTACATTTTAGTTACTTACTTGATTTCAGTACACATCAGGGCTGAACCTAACAACATCGCATAAGTAGCACGTCGTACTACGCAAATGTGCAATATTTTTCAATGCAGACGGAGAGCTTTTAATGATGGATTATAAATTGGAAGGTAAGACGTTATTCGTGATGAAAACTTGTAAGGTACTGCTTTAATCGGTGAAGTTTAATGGTTTTATCAGTTAGCAAAATGTATTCGACGCTGAAGTAAAAACCCTTTCACTTGATTAGTCGCGGCGATCATTATTGTTGATTACCGCGCAAAAACTGAACACCTGCATCGTTGACCTTTAATTTAAGAAAGCACCCAAATGAAGACAAATCAACATAACAATATGTAAATTTCATTTTGACGAGATTCAAATTTGTTGTCCATGTACTGACTTCATTGAATACTAAATATTCCTGAGTGCTGCTGACTGACAGCCAGGTCGCAATTCACCTGTGGTTCTTTTCACGGCAATGGAAAATGGCAAATACTCAGAAATGAGATGATTCTCGCTATATGCACCTACCTACCTCTCATCTCCTTATCCAGCTCAACATCATAATAATAATCTATGATCTTGGATACCTAGGTCTCTTGCATATTTCACATATTTTATTTAATACAAATTTTAGGTGTCCAAATGCGCCATTTTGTCCAAAACCACAAAAATAAAATTACCAAGTTCAATATTGAGGCACAGAAAATTTTCGGGTGGTGTCATACAAAAGAGTTATTGTTTGGCTTGTTAGCGCGGTATGGATTTTTTTTGGAAACGCTCCTTCTTATCCATTAGTTATAAGGAAAAGTAAACACATGCTTCATTAACAATTTGTGAATAGGATGTATGCCAATGTTATCTTGTATGCAGCCCTTCTTAGGAAAGCTCAGTTTCACTTTGAAAGTGTTCGAATGGAACTTTGTGTAGATTGATTGATCTCAACAAGTCAACCGGATTGTTATTTTTTTAATCTGAATCTGTGTCGGCCACATAATAATACTTATAATAATTGGCTAAAGTGTATATGCATAGACGAAGTGAACATGTACATATGTAATAAAATGTAATACATTTGCGATCTTGACATCATGAATGAAATGAAGATGAAATCAAAGTGTTTGCTCGTTGCTAGTGTAAAATACTTTTGCGGTTTTTTGATTCATAGAAAACAAAAGTCGAGTAGTGTTTTTCAGCAAATTAGCGCTGCACACTTTTTTATTGACATTCCAAGACTTCTACAGCATCATCGAACTTACCAATTTATTCTTTATGAATCATCATAACTATCGTTTCAAATCTGCTAGACGTTCATTGTGCCACACCAACAACTTGTGAAGAAATTTGTATGTGTAAATACGCAAGAAAATGAATGTTTTGTTGGACTTGGTGTGTGCAGATGGGAGGCTGTAATGTCATGTGACTGTAATCATCATTCATCGCCCTGAATACTTCCACGAGAAAGAGCGTGGGCAGTGTAAGTTTTAAGCTCTAAGGCAAAACTAATAAGAAAAATCGAGGTGGTCATAATCGTGTGAGCAACAACAAAATGTTAACGTTCTTTGTGCGATCTTAAAGTAAACAACCCCACAACTGACACCCCTACGCTGCTGAACCATGTTTTCAATCGAGCAAGCTTGGATTCGAATGTTGTTTTTTCAATCGACAAAATACTACTAATTCACCTTTCACCACTTAACTTGATGCTTTTATCAGATTTCAAATCTGAACTTGAATTAATTAATGAAAGGACTTACAATCGAAAACGTAGAGATGGAAGGAACAAAAGTCTTGAAAGTATCTTTAGTCGTCGAGTCGTAAAATGATTTTTGCTTCAGATAGATACCTAGTTTACAACGTAAAGAAACGCTATATTCCTTCACCAAATTTGCCAAGCCAATCTAGTAGAAAAATGCCATCAGTAGGAAAGTACAAGGAAGATCAAACGAAATGCAAACTTCTGTTTTAGTCGATATCGAGCGATATAAAAAAATTCGATTTGTAATTTATATAAGCGATAAATGCTTTGATTTAGCTGCTGTAGTTTATAAAAACTGGACTCAAATAAAGACAGCCCAAAACCCTGGTCTGCGTCTGGAATGAGTCAGGTCACTGAGAGTGTAATATGGAATTAGAGTTGAACGACTGGCAAGATACATATATTACCTGAGATTATAATAATGCAAATGGCCTTTACGCCTACTACATTCTCAAATGGATCACGGCTTCACTATAGATGTTTTAAAATATGACGGAATTTGTATCGGTTGATGTGTCTTCGATAAATTCGTCGGACTCCAAGAGCCATCTCTTGACAAGTTTTTTGAATTTAAAGTGCATTGCATTTATGAACCTGAATGGAAAAATTGGTTAAGTTGCCAAAAATTTCTTCTTCCGATAAAACGAACGGTTTGTTTAGTAAAAAAGGGAAGCATGAATTGTAATCGTAAATGATACAATTGTATTTCCGGATTCCGAACACTTGATCTGGAACCGCATAGAGAAAAGAACACCATTTAAAAACATCGTCAAGGTTAAGTGAAGCAGAACTTGGAATGAAATGTTTGCAACTGTCTACGGAACTTTATCCTGAGATTTATAGATTTTTCTGCATAATGCAATTTTTGATACGATTTTTTTAAATTGTTTTTTTTTTCATAAATACAGAAAATATATTGCTTTCATATTGGTTTATAACTTTTGAATAAGCTGCTACTTCACAATACAACAAAACAAATATCCAGAATTCAAAGATTGTGATGTGAAAATTTGGGTTTCACAGCTTAAAAATCAAAGTGGAAGGGGTTTGCGGGAATGCATCAGTTTTGCAGTTTTACTAAATAATAGTTTCCCTAAATTTTATAAATCAATAAATTCTAATCAAAATTGAAATATATTTACACATTTCACTACCAAATTGATTTGAACATATTTTTATTATCTATCTGCAACATCTACACAAAAGAAATATTTCATTATGTAGGCTATTATTACAGATGGAAATCTTCATTAGTGTTAATAAATAACTTATTCCGCAACCGTTGCAAAAATGTGAGATTCCGGGAGATTCCAGTTGTCATACTCCAGGAATTAGAGTGAAGCAGTAAGTGAAAACTCGTTGAATACATCCGTCCAAATCAGATCGTAGATGTGCTTGCCAATGAATTCAAGCACTTTTTGCTGGAACGTGGTGCACTTGAATTTTGTTGCCAAGTTCAGGCACCACACCGAGTTCTGGATGGTCCGCCACTCCATCAGGAGGTCACTGCAGGCAGTCTCCAGTTGCTGGTCATTCATATGACTTTGGAAAACTGCGGAAGCTCATTCAGGAGCAGCCGCACGCCGCACTGAAGAATCGGATTCCCCGTCAGGCTCTAAGTCAATTGTACTGATATAAAAAATAAATTAAAGGTTAGTTAGTTGGATAAAATTACGCATTTAATTGGTTACTTTAATGATTAGATGATGACGTGGAAGGTAAAATTACATGCAGAGAGGCATCGTAAGTATTACCACATTATATGCAAACCTTATATGTGACGTGACATAAGCGACGAGAAACGGCAAGTGTGGATGTAAAGTAAAGCCCCAATTGCCATCCTAAGCTGCTGTCGTCATCACCGATGCTGGATTCTCCCTTAATTACTTTGGTCCAAGGCGATTTTAAAAACCATCAGTGTATATCGACATCGACCAAACCTAGTTTTGAGAAATGAAAACAGTAATTTTTTACATTGTTTCACGGTCCTGCTAAAGTAAGTATCCAAGAACCCTATTTTTGTGAAAGCCTTTATAAAATCAACTTACCACCTGATGGAGAACCCGATTCTTCAGTGTGGCGTGCGGGTGCTCCTGAGTGAGGTTCTGCAGTTCTCCAAAGTCATATGAATGACCGGCAACTGGATAATACCTGTACTGACCTCCTGATGGAGCGGCTGACCATCAAGATCTGGGCGAGGTGCCTGAACTGGGCAACCAAATTCAAGTTCACCACGTTACAACAAAACGTGCTTGAATTCATTGGCTAGCACATCTTCGATCTCTTTTGGACGGAGGCGTTCAATGAGTTTTCCCTGACTACTTCAGTCTAATTTCTGGAATATGACATCTGGTATCTTCCAGAAACCCAATTTTTGCAACGGTTGTGGAATAAGTTATTTATTAACACTAATGAAGATTTCCACCTGTAATAATAGCCTACATAATGAAAGATTTCTTTTGTGTAGATGTGGCAGAAATGAAATATGTATGAGGTTGAAGCAGGCCTTATATATGTGATATGTCTTATATAGGGTGTGTCTGAAATAAGTACCCGAATCCATGTATACCTCCGTTACAGAAACAATAGGGAATTATTGTAGACACACCCTTTATGACTAATAAATACACTGCAGTCTGCAGTGCATGATTCAGTTGTATCCTTTCTCGGTCAGTCAGTAGCAGCCAGCCAGTTTAACAGGAGAAATCATTTTTCTTGTAATGTGACTAAATACATTGCATAACATTATGTACAAGGAATTACTTGTTGATGTTGATATTATTAGACACAATAAGAGTGGAACTGGCACTGAGACTGAGATAGATTTCTTGAAGATGGATGTGCCAATAGTACTAAACAAATACATACCGTTTGTCAAATCAAAGACGGCATATCGCGAATTAAACATGGAAGTGGCAAGATATTAGTGAATTGAAGCTGCTAAAAAGTAAAAAGGCAAGCAGTAGCCATGAGGTACTTGTACATTACTTATGTGCATTACTTAATATGAATTTACAATACATGTACGTTTAACTAATTTGTATGGTTACAATAACTGATACGGTACATACATTTTCTAAATGCTCTACTTCTACTTACTCAACTCGCAGTTACACTGGGCAACAAAAGTGGGCATACACCCTCATTTACCCCAGGTTAAATCGCATATTCGAAAAAATTCTCAAAAATTTGCGCGTGCCACTAACACCTTGATTTTTGGGGATCGAAGCATTCAACTAGTCTAGTAAAATTTCCTATATCGACATATGTATAGCTTTGACCATTTTGGATTTTCAGAGCTGCAAATAAAACGCAAAAGTGAGCGCACTGTTTTTATTTTAACTCTGCCCAACCTGTTGTCGTTAACCAGGTGTCATTGTAAACATTGTTCTTTCAAAATGATCCTAGTGAAATAGTCTGAGGAAAACACAATGAAAATTAATATTTACATAAGAAAAATCATTTTATTGCCAGAATAAAAATTAATCATAACACTTTTCTTGTCTGCCTGCCACGCATCGCTGTTGGCTTTATATCCTTTTAAGAGATCGACATCGGCAAAGAAAGATTTGTTTAGAAAAGTTTAGAATTACTTTAAAACGGGAACAAACCAGGAGTGTCGTATTATTACAGTATTTATATCCATTTATTAAATTAATTTATCTGGTTACATGAACTATTTCTATTATTTTTTTCTGTGCTTCATATTATTAGTGGTTGTTTGTACGAATAAAATTTATATGAAATTCAAAGAATTTTGTATAGTATAAAAGTGGATTTTATGATGTTATAATTATGATTTTTTAAATTCAAATATCAAATTTCATGTAATGGTGCTTTCGGAAATTTTTACAATGAATTTCATCTTTCTAAATAATTCCATTATAAAAAATTGTATGACACATTATGTATTATTATCATACAATGAATTATGAGTAATAACAAGCAAAATGATTCATTACGGAAGAAAATAAGAAGAAAGCTCCATTCTGAAAAATCGATTAGGGTTTGCACATAGTTTGCAGCAATTGCTCAAAATCAGGCAGTGAACACATTTTACATTTTAACAAATTAATAGTTAATTCCGCATGTATATGCATTTTAATGCATTAAAAAATCGCAATACTCCAGAAGAAAAGTTTCATTTGTATTTATTTATTACTGTCAAAGCATTACACAATAGTGCATGGTTGACCAAACACCAAACAGTATTTGAAGATATTTGAAACATTCATTACTTTACAATTAGCTTACTGTGATTGCACTGTAGTGAACATTTTTATATATTGTACAAGATAAACAATAATGCAGTACTAAATTTTGTTTTTATTTCAACGATGTTCAATCAACGTTATTTCTTCCGTTCCTCTCCCTGTTCGTCGAAAATCTTTTTGTTGGATGTTTGACAGTTGTAAACTACCTATACACGGAATACTTGACACGTAAAATATATGATTTTAATGTGTGATTTAAATTGCTGTTGTGTGAGCGATCTAGATTTGTGTGATTAGACGGATCATTGCATTGCAACGGATTATTACAGTTATAGTATAATCTAACAATATTAATTAAATTACAATTAATGACCGTGTCTACAATTTCATATCGTATTACACGGAATAGTATTGTCAACTTTGTGTTAGTTCTCATATCCAAAGTACTTAAATAAAATTCAAATTTCTGTTAGTTTCATTATATAACTAAAATTAGATAATTATTATATGCACAAAACGGTACACAGTATACTTTTAGTTTTACATTATTTTAGCAAACGAGAAGAGGTACGAATCACATCATGGGGTTTGGTCAACAATGACAAGTGACCTACTGCTGGCAGATTCGCTTTGAATTTCCCTTCATTTTGCACATCTTTATTATTATTTTCCATTGTAATTATTAATAAGACGAGGTATATTCTCTTCGTTGTTGGAACAGTTTTGAATCGATACCCAGAGGCACTGAGTGTTTGTTTAGTTCATTTATTACGATAACAAACAATAAAAGTGGCGTCGAAAGTAGTTTTATTAAGGTAAATTAGATTATTCATTATTTGGAAAGGTGTATGTAGGTAGATGAAAAGTAAGAATGCAAGTTTATTTACAAGAATAATTTGACATTTCTAAAACATGATTTCCTTTTAATTAGCTTTGTAAAATTAATATTTTAATATTATTTAGGTACTTGTTTACTTTTCAGTAGTGCAAATTCTTGTTATTGTTAGTGTCGCGAACAGGTATTACTACAGTTCCAGAAGACAGTTGTTGGGGAGAATGGGGCGATGAGTCTAAGTATGGTGAATGAATTCCTCGCCCATTCGGGTACATCACTTCCGATTCTTTGTATCTGCTGGTTGTTCTTGTTGTAGTTTGTGAGCTTTCCAGGTTTCCAATTGCCCTTCCGTCGTCCCCTCGAATAGTTTTCCTTGAAAATTTTGAAGTTGTGTCCGTCTTAATTTTTGGTTTTGTCTCGTCTTGGTCAGGAGTACTGGAACTCATGCGGTACGTTTCATTGTAGTCATCGGAGAGTGGTGAGCTGGTTCCATAGTGTCTCGGTGAATGAAGCGATCCCCGGGTGGAAATCAGGGTCCGGTCGTTGTTGCGCAAAGGTGAGTAAGCATTGGTTGGCGTCATTGATCGGGAAGGTGAGCTGGCTTTAGAACCTCGTACTCCGGACTCATATAAGTCGACCGAGTTTTTTTTTAGACTTTCAAACAGTCCTCGCTTTGTCTTGCTGGAAACGTTGTTGACGTTGTTGGAGTCGTAGTGATTATGCCGGTGTGAAGAATAGTTATAATGGTCGTTGTGAGACATACTGCTCACGTCTCTTGTACTCCGACTAATATTCTGGAGCAATTTGGGGGTCAGCAAATCGGGAGAATCCAGGAGCTGAGGGTTTGATTTGTAAGTAGGTGAGTACTTGCTTTCTTGTGTTAAACGTGGTGGATTGTAGGCTGGTTTCTCTCGAACCATTGACCTTGGTGTAAAGCTCATGCTTCGACTAAGACTGTTAGTTTTCCTGTTCACGTCATTAGAATTTTGATAGCTGTTGGATATTGACACGTCAATATCATCAGAGCCAAACCGTAATGATTTCCCTGGGGTCCGTTTACCGACATCTTTGTCCACAAGTGAGCCTTCATCATCTCCAAAGTAAAATCGACGTCTCGGTAAAGTTTGCGATCGGTTGCCAGCAGAATTGTTTTCAATAACTGCTCCAGTGTGCTCAATACCCTTCAATCGGTTCATTGTGCTCGATGGAGTTCCCACGATGTACTTCGGATGAAACTGTTTCTGAGAAGCTCCGTCATATGAGAAAACACGCTCGCGTCGTTCCACAGTTTTCCGCTCTGTAACGTCAGCTTCGCCATTTTCATAGTACGAGTTCTGCCCAGGATTCGTGTTCTCGTTCATTTTATATTGATTAGAATGCTTTGTCACGTAACCAGAATTCCCAAAGTTTCCAGTATCAATTGAGTCTCTATTGAGACCACCGGAAGCGGGTCCATTGTATCCAAAACTTTGCTCCCTGCGTTCGTATGCTTTCCTTTCGCCGACATCTCCGGTTTTCTGAAATATCACAGAAAGTCATGATACAGTTCTAGTAAAGTATACTCTTGCAAAGAATTATTATTAATAAAAAACAACCAAAATTTATTTGTTCTGATCACTTTCACTTCTACCTTGTCACAGCAAAAAAATTTCACATATAAAAATTGTCATTCGATCCTATTACGTTTTTTTCAAATACCGAAATCGTACCACAAGTAACAACTAATTTCAAAATTCAGTCTTTCGGCAGATTTAAAATAAATAAATAATAAATTTAATAGATTGGCATTTAACCCCATCAGGCAGCACATTAATCACTGTGGATAAACAATATTGGAAAGATGTTAGTATATAGAAAAAACAAATTTACCTGGAGGTAAGATGGCGATGAGTTGTTGGTGTAGTGACGACTTGAAAAATTGTTCATGCTGCCGGCCACGTTGACATGATGAGTGTGGTGATGATCAGAATAATTTCTGAAATCAGGCGAGTTGTTTCGACGACGGGACCGTGGAGGTGGTGTTGGTGTGGGCTCCTCATCCCACAAACTCCCAGATTTGGTAAGAGATACTCGCCCTATTTGTGAGTTCAGCGATCGAATGACGTCGTCTTGATGTCGATTTCGCAGGTCCTTTTACAATACCAAGAAAAACAAAGTTACATTTATTCTGTCATAATGACACGAATTTGGCTACGTTGATGTGTTTCAAATTCTATTCTGGCACACAAAGCGCACTTTTAAGGAATGTATGCTCCTATATGTATTATAATTAATTCTATTCAATATGCATTCATGCTGGCCTCATTTCTCTGCTTATATTTCCTTTTCATTCTCTTTTTAATGCTTATTTCTTAACTGAAACACTTATCCTCTGACGTGGTATCTAGTAACCGCCTTCCGCTTTCCTTAACTTGTCACTAATTGTCACACACCGATCACTATTCAAAAACTACAATCTTCGAAAACAAAAATATTTATTACTAAAGTAAAAGTAGCATTATTGGTGCAAAGTTGCAGGCAGCATTTCTGGCCGAACCAATAAAATCTTAACCACAGAAACGGTCCAGAATTTTACTAGTATTAGGCGAGATTTAACGTATAACATTAATAACAGACAATCGGACTTAAGCTTACAACGTCTCAGAAATAAATATTGAGAATAGGGTGACTCAAAGGATTATATAATTGTGCCTAGAAAGGAGATCACTGACGCATGACGGATGTAATATTCCTGTAAATTTGGTGGCCACACAATATTTAGCATAAAAAAGCAGTGCCGTACCATAGCATGACCATAGCAAAACTTTCAAACATGGCAATTCGAATCAATAGGACAAATTTAAATAAAAAGATGTATTTTTTAAAAAGCCTGATAGGAATGGAGAGGAATCACTTCTTGTTTTCTTGCCGGCGCCCACATCATTTCCAAACTTTAAAAGCTCTCTACTACCAGCATGCTGCAGCATGCATTTTTATGTCCGACGAGGAGGTCCTATGCTCATACATCTTCGCATATCAGAAAACGAGTTGTTATAATTATTATACATCTGCCATTTTTCACGTTTCCTTTTTTTGCAAAAGGAATGAATCTTATCTTATTGAAATACAACCGAACGAAAATAACTCAACATCCTACAAAATTAGTACCTTCGTGTTGATAATGTAATATCAAAAAGTGAGTAATATTCCATTCCTTACACAGAAGACTCGCTCAATAATGCAACAGATATCCAATGAAGCTGTCGTTAAGCAAAACGAAATGGACCATATTTTTTAACTTTACTTAATCTGTCGAAGTAGAGCTCGATACTGAGAGGTTGAGATGTTCTACTAGAGAATACTTTGAGGTATATAGAGAAGAAAAATCAAATAAAATATTAACCTGCTTAAATCTGTCTGGCATAATCGAAAAATCCTGTCGATAATTTCTCAAGCATTTTAAAATATACACACCCAACATTACTTGGTGTCACCATCATCTAAATGCGCTTTTCCTCGCCAACCTCCTAAACTATCAAGTCACAGCTTTCGTAAGACCACGGTTTAATTCTTTATGTGAACAATGAACAATATGGAAGGTGTCAGTGGCATTTTTGCTTGAGACAATCATAGACTTCATAGGATGAATTCTTACATTGTTGTTGGTTTAAAAATGAGTTCACCGTGGGTTCCTCGACTGCCATCATGCTCAAATTTACGTTATGTTTAGTCCCTAGATAATGACCGAAATTCCTTTTACAGAACGTCTCCACAATCTTCTTCAGTCTTTCTTGACCTTGACAAGTTGCCACTTCTTTCAAGGATACTTCTCAACAAGAATACGTTTCGTAAAATGAACTATCTTGAGTCGCTGATGAATGGCAACGATGACAATAGTTTTGATAAATAAGCTTAGCAGACAAATGACAATTACTTTCATTTTCATATGCCATATTCGGTAGTCCTACTGGTGCACAACTATCAATGAAATATCCAATAATTATTATATGAAGTGCGTGATTTTAAGTAATGGAAAGTTAAACGCTTTCATGAATTTATGTAATCCACGTCAATAAAAAGTTGAAGTAGCAAGAGGAGTTTTTTTCCTCCTGTCACAGGATTCTGGGGAAAATAGGGAAATTGAACATCACTTACAAAGTGGACACTATTTTGACTATGATTTCGCACAGGAGGATCTCCAAAGCTGATTCTTTTCCCAACGGGCTCTTTGTCAGATCTAGATTTTAATTTTCCAGCGGGGACACTTCGAGGACTACTTCTACGTTGACCACCTCCTCCTGGTACCGGAGGCGGCGGTGGAGGTGAATGTAATGGAGATCCACGGGAGGTCATTGTGACATGGATCCCGGTAGGGGTTGAGTGCAATGGGGATCTGGGTGACGCTTCTGAATTGAGGGAGCTACTAGAACTACCAAAGTGACTATTCAGCCAACGATTTGTCTCGTTTTTCCTTGTGTACTCCTCCTGGTCCAAATCCAGTGGTCGATTAGTTAATGCGTCTTGTCGACTTGGTTGAGTAGTCGGTGCATTAGTATGATTAAATAATCCATCTGTCTTTGGATGACGACGTATTCTTTCTGACACGGAGTCCCATAAATCCTCATCACCGTCACGATGAGTGTTGATATTTTCCGAGACAATGTGAGCTCCGTCGCCAATCTAAACACGAACCGTGTACTTCGTTTGAATTTATGTGCTTTATGTCCAAATTTCATACACTCATTCTTATCGGAGTCACTAATTCATTTATGAATGTGTGCGTAAACCAGAAAGAAAATACAGCGGCAAGACAAGAAAGCGTGAAGAGTCTTCACTGAAGACTGAAGATTAGGGAAAATAAAAAACTTGAATAGCGTGGGAATCCATAACAAAACTATAATTATAACCATAGCATAATATTTGCCATACTAACTAAAACCATGAACTAAGTGTTTGCAAAAGTGCTACTGCGCACCACACACCAAATTATTTAGTTGCTACATAAATTTAGGGAATGCAAATGGCATTGACATGTGTCCACTGACAACCCCCCCCAAAAAAAACATGCATCCAGCAGAGCAGCAACAAGAACCAACCACCGTCCTTTCAAGATCTCCTTGCTTCAAAACTTATCAAGTGCCATCTTCTATTCAATTCTAAGGTGTATAAAAGTAAAACCTTGATTACAACCAAAATGGGCATTATTTACATGATTCAATATCCTGTACAACCCTCCCTCTAATTAACACAATTTACAAGGGATATTTTCGTGTTACAATTTTCATGCATGTGTATAGTTTATGATAGTTTTATCATATCTGTTTTGTGCGTCGTGGTGATGTGACCTTTAAATGCGAACCAGTGAATCAGGAGGAAAGCCTGAATTTAATTTGATGCACACACCGAATAGCAAGCGGAGACAGGAAATAAAAAAGTGGAATAGAAAAAAGAAGAAGAAAGAACTACAGTGACAGGAGAAATGAAGAAAGAAAAAGAGTGATAAAAGGAACGAAATGAGGAGTTTGTGGATTTATATTTTCAAATATGTGATTGGGTTTGTTCAATGTGGTATTGTAGAATATTATTTTTGCTTTAAAATGCATACCTTCACTCCTCCACGCGCTGGACTCCCTCCTTTAGGTACGGCAATGTACTCGATAAAATTTTCACTTTTTCCGTGACTGTAATCATGTGCCCCCTCGCGGTTCTCAATATGCTCAAATTCGTCAGAGTCAGAATCGGGAATGTCTTCGTTATGGAAGACCTCGTGCTCGTGGCGTCTCGTGATCTCCGTTACAACATTCCCATCTTCCTTTACTTTGCTTACCTAAGAAAAAAATGGGCAAATGAAAATGGGCAAAGACACACTTTAAAGCCTTAATTTAAATTACTCGACAAGCACAAAAAAACGAAACACTTCCAGAAGCAATGTTAAGTGTTTATAATGTAGTTGGCAACAGGCGATTATAGGTGCTGACATTGACAATCAAAAAATAATTTGCTGATAGAAGACAGAGTTCTTTCGTCCTTGATCAAAACCCACACTGTTTTGCGGATGTACAATCATAATCATTCTACTGAATTTTAAAAAACAATTTTTCACTTATTTCGTTTGTCCGTAAACCATCATTAGGATTAGGATGATTCTCGATTATTATTCTTCTAATAGTCACAAAAGAAAATGAAGTTACGAGAAAGTAATTTTGTCAAGTCAAGGCTACAATTTTAATGGAGTGTAGTAAATTGAAAATGAGACAGTGTTTAATGTACGCTGTGTAGCATGAACAGGGAACGAATAATACGCACAAAAAATTAACAAAAGACGATCACTTTGAATTCTTTCATACAGTGACGTATAATGTAGGTACTAGAATAACGCACAAAGTCACACAATCTGCCTGACGCGGTGCGGCTCCACATTTTATTATTTCAGCGTGACAAACTTACCTCTTTAGTGTCTTCAATATCCGTTGTTCTATCATGCCGCCGGCTTTGTTGAAGCACTCTTTTCTGTGCTGAGTCTTTTCCTGAGAAGGGTAGCAAATCTTTCCTTTCCGATGGACTCAAAAGTGTTTTACGAACCGATGCATTCTCCCGTATTGCCCGTAAAATCTCCTGGTTCAGAAAGTAGGACAAAATTTAATTTCAGTGTACTAAATTAAAGCAGGGTAATTGGATTATTGGCTTTAACTTAAGTACTTTTCATTGTAACAAATTCCTTTTCATGACACTTCACTGAATATGGACACAAAACTGTCGTGTTCTACAATGAAAGCTAAAATCGTTACTTCTTACAGACACAGAAGCGAGGTAGCAAATGTGGCAATGGTTAGTCAACCCTACTAATTCGCACTAAAACTGATCGAACGAACGGCTCAAAATTTCTTTTCGAAATTCTCAATCCTCTGCTCTCCAACAAAAATCAGTACGGTATATCTGTGTGATAAAATTGAAAAATGTTTCTTTTGTGAATAATAATGAAAACTCATGAATACTAAATATTTTCAACGGATTCACGTTCACGTAGGTAGTCGACAATCAGACTTGTTAAAATTTAAACCTACCTTTACAAGATCCTTGTTAACATGTACAGTTTAATAGATTGGAAAATAATATGCTGATGTAGGTACGGTCCCATATGAGAGCAAGTTATGAACTGAAATGTGGTTATCACTAAACTACGGTGACTTTACCTGTTTGTAAAAATGTTCTCAGATTAACAGCAAAAAGGAGTTGATGTGACTTAATTTCTGCTGTGCAAATCCTAACCTAAAGCAACCTCTCCTTCGAAAGCTATGAGCCGGAGTGAATAATTTAGCAGAGTGAGAGAGTCAGTGAAGATGGGCACCTGCTTTTCTTTGCCCCACGGACGTTCCTATATCATTTGCAATTTGCATTCCTATGGACAAAAGTTGAGATGGATTTACACAATGTATGCGCAAGCAAGCTGTGAACCCAGTCAGAAAAAAATTGCACGACAATAAATGAAGTCTGGCCTTTTTTGGCCGCCATGCTAACTCATCGGCTTAATTCTTCAATGTGAATAAATTACTATCTTTCGTTTAAAAAATAATATTAGCCATTGTAAAGTTACATGTACTTTTTATTCCGCTCAGATTACGAGGATATTAGGGATGTTTCCATATTACAAGAACAGAGAAAAGTACATCTTTATTATGTTTCATATTGACCGTTCCACCTTTCATTTACAACAAGGATGCAGATTGCATTACTTCGCTTGGAATTTAGAGTTAACGAGGAATTTCTTCTTCACAAGATGAACAACGTACAGAAGTAATTAGGGTGGGAGGTATTATTCATCTTCTTTTTTAGCACATTCCTCTCGCAAGTAAATTACTTCTTTGGTGGTGATTTTAGTAGCAGCAATCTTTCTATGCAAAACGAGAATGTAGTTTGCATTCAAATATAATATGCTGCTCCAGGTATTTCTTGAAGAATCTGCACTACACACTCTAAAATAAAATAAGGTGTATTATGTGAGTCTGCGAAGTAGGTAGAAATCGCTGCTAGTAAAAGTAAATCGCTGATGGCACTAAAACATTAAATCAAATTATCCATCATGATTCCAGAATATCCTTCCCATTCAGTTTTCAATAGCTCAATGCCCATATCTGTCAAGAATTTCGCCACGCAAAAATTATGACAACAATCAGCATTGTAATAACTATTTCAGATTACTTTTTCTCCTATTTTTATGCGGCACACACACAGTTGAAACAGACATTGATATTAAATTCTGATATTAATATTCAAAAAGTCTGACTGGGAGAGCCGTGCCCACCACCCAGTTAATGGGAAACATTGTTAATGTGAATAAAAATACAATATTAAAGTTCAGGTTTCTTTCTAATCAAGCTCAGTCAGACATTTGTTTGTATCATTTTGTTTTGATTGCGTCACAGCATAATAGTGACTAACGTAGGATGAACATGTTACAAGGAGAAACGTAAAACGTCTGTCAAAATCAATTAAGTAATTTTCAACTTATCTTCTCCAAAATATAACAGAGTCACACTCCCTAAATTTCAGAAAGTGAAAAGTACTTATGAATAAAATCTCTTCTGAGCAACACAGAGTCTCCTTAAAAGTGGGTAAACAGTTAAGTGAGACGGTTGACACTTTTGTTTATTTAAATTTTGTGCCTTCAAGCGTACTATTTATTTTTGCACATTTTAGAATAGAATGTGAATCATTTTTATCCATGGACGGACGATCACGCAAAAAATTGGCAGGAATAGGTAGGTGCGTGGGAAAAATTACCACCTGTCGACAATTAAGCACTCCATTGTGACTCAGGCACGATAATGCAATAAATTATTACAATTCACAAAATTACACAAAATATCTGCGCTTTGCATATAAAGTCATGCATTAACAATACATTCGACTCTTTTGGCACTTAGCTTGGAGTTCTCAGACAAGTAAAAAACTTGTTATTATTATCATTATATTGTTATTTATGAATATGAGTAGCATATTTATTTTAATGATGTTGAATTTGCTCTTCAGAAATGTATTGTCGTCTTTCCCCTTCATTTCGTAAAACGAATTCCTACATAATTATACATTTATCAATACATGTACATATGTATTACCGTAAAAGCTCTGGAAATAAACCCTTTTGCAATGAACCACCAAGATAACCCCTCTCGATTTCTGCCAGTACCTACATATATAAAGATAGCTTTTAGAAATTTCAATGACATTGTCAATGTGATTAGCAACAAAATCGGTTATTCGTCGTTATGTATCTACATGTTAAATTTTCATTGTTGCACACTTTTTTCTATCTCATTCCAAAAACCAAGAGATTTAACACTAATAGACTGATTTAAAATGTATTCAATTAGCAAAAATATCATAATCAAATTTATTTTCCAAATCGCTCTTAAACTTTCTTGATGGTGCATCTTCAACAGTGCAATTAGTGAAACTATTGCGATACACGAAATTGGTATTTGTTATTCTGAAAATCACCAAACGGCAAAGAAGCGATTGTAATTTTAGTAATTCATCTCTATTCCATTTATGTTACTGGGTTAACGAGCCTTGCACTTTCGATAACATTTGTTTAATACCAAAAATTGATTTATACGATGGCGCTTGCAAAAACACATCCCTATCACGTTCACATGAGGATGAATGACGGAGCTATCAACGTCATTTTTAGAAGTACACAATTATTGCTTAACAATATTGTTATCAGATGTAAAAACGACTGAACGGAATACTAATTCACCCCGTCCGTAGCCCTTTCTTTGGTTTCAAAATAATTTGTCATTCTTCTTGGAGAATTGTTTCTTTACTTATACACTGATGTACGAAATGAGTTAGTACAATGCCACGGCAGGATACGAAGATAACTCCACCTAAAATCTGGTAGATTTAAATATTATAAAGGCATAATGAGTGTGAACAATTGTTGTTATAGTCACCTTGAAATCGCATATCTTAACTACTAACTGCTATTTATCCTTTATTGAAATTGAAGATGCCCTTTGGAGAAATTAGGTAGGTGCATGATTTTTTTTTCTATTGTTGATAGAATTTTTGGGCAACAAGGATTGGCTTCATTGACCAAATAATTGTGCAAAAAGGCCAACGGCATCAAATAAATATTACCCCTAGCAGTAACAAATGGCAACTAAAAGCCATTATTGGTTGCCTCAGTATGTTGCATGCATCTCAAAGCAATTCCCTAAGCCGTTCCCAGCAATATGAATTAAACGTGACATTTAGGTGCACAAAGACGTAAGTTTAAAAACCAAAGGGCCCTGCAGCAGCAGGTATACAATTCACAACCAATTTAGTCGTCAATTATGAATGATGGTTAAGGTTGGTGGCTATTTAAGGCATGTGTCAAGTCTCGCTCATGACTTTATAAGCGACAGACAAGGTTTCCGCTCTTTCATTTTTACTTAGGTATAAAGTACTTTTAGCATTCTGCCAAACGGTGACATTGTGTTGAGAAGTGAAGGAAGCAATACAGTAGCGGAGATCGTTTATTGTTACTTCCTTCCTTTATAAATTCCTTCTTTGAAAAGCGCAAATCAAAACATTATTATTTTCGGTGATACATTTGATAAATGTGCAACAAAATGAAGTACTAAAAGCCATAGTGAAGTAATAATGGGTCAGCAATACCCTTTACCTGTGCCTTGAATGAAATGAAAATGTAGTCTTTATTGCAATCAAAGGCATTGATACGGCTTTTCAATTAGTCACTTCATTATTCATTACTGATATGACAGTGGACAATCTTAGAATTTAATTGCCTATTGCCAAATAATGCTGATTGCCATTACTAACGATATTTAAACTATGATGATCTAACATTGAAGCTTCATTTAATACTTAAACGAACAGAAAAAAATATTCTGTCAATTTATTCTTATTCCTTTTGTTCGGTATGACGCATACTTATTGTATGAATAAAAATCATAATGGACAATTTCGCTTCGAAATAAAATATTTGTGTACCATGCGGATAAAAATGGGAGCTATAGATACTGTGAGGAAAGGAAACTTTACAT
The DNA here is from genome assembly GCA_021029165.1 of Cyphoderus albinus. NCBI lineage: Eukaryota > Metazoa > Arthropoda > Collembola > Entomobryomorpha > Paronellidae > Cyphoderus > Cyphoderus albinus. Next base: position 27,544 of record VYYJ01000253.1, read on the forward strand.
TCACTTTTAATTGGAGCAAAATTTAAACTTACATGTTTCTAGTGCCAATAATGCATATAATTATTCATTAATTGATATAACGCGTATTTAGTAATCATCTACAGACAATTGAATCCATTCACTGAATAATTGTCATCGGTTGCTATTACAGAGATTAATGTCAATCAATACCTAAAAGTCTATCAATCGCTTGTGTTTAAGAACACATGACCTAATTGCCTATATCTGTGAAAAATATGGTCAGCAATAACATTGTGACTAGCTTTCTGATGCACCTAATGCTACTTGCTCTTAAAACGGGTCTACATAAACATGAGTAAAGGAAGTCGTAGCTCACTGATCCATTACTTGCACTTAAAGTACAGAAATGATTAGTGATTAGTTTTAATCTGATGTACATTGTAATTTAGTTTAACCATTAAATGTCTTCAGAATTAAATCAAGGACAGACTAGAAGACTTCATCTTAATTTAATTATTATGTAGGAGATGAATTCTTTTCTATGAATCATGATGTGTGACCTCCACAGTAGAACAATTTACACAAACAATTACAATCTTGACATTATATAACATAACGGCTAAAACATGACCATGTTGTACATTACATATTGTGTTGGCATTATTTGGGAATGCGAAAATGCATAAGTGAGGTGAACTTTAACGCTGAAAATTCTATGTCGCTTGTGCACATCCATTTCTCAACTTTTATTCTAGCATGAGCCCATAATCACCAACAGCAACATTTTATATATGAATGGTATATTTTTATAGAAAATTTTGATAACAATCATGTTTACTGCAGATTTGAAATCGACCTAGACGTCCAACAATAAACAATAAATAAAATAACCGCTGGTATGTACCAGCAAAAACATGTTTCCACAAAACCACACGAACGAGTACCAACATTCTATCGGTGGAGTCGCCTAGTATTTGATGCACATCGCAGCAAATTATTGAGAGTTGCTTTTCGATGCCCTGCCATGTACGAAAATAACGTTGTCATGTAACGATAAAACTGCTTCGCCAAGAAATGGGAAACACTGGGGTTTGAATGGACAACCCAACTTTCAATAATGTGACTTTCTTCTCTCGTACTCGTGTGGAATTCCATCCTTATTTATAGATTTGACACTTTAATTTATAGAATTATCAAGATGCTAGCAGAGTAAATTGAGTAAGATTCAACTTTAGGCAATAAAAATTTAATTTTAGTTTCCGTGGCTTCATGAGCGTTTCACACACAAAATTGCCACATTTTTTTGTACTTTTCCTTATCCTGTCATTCATGAGATTTTGCACCTCATATCAACAAAGTGTTCACGTCATCATTTTGGCGAATTAAAATTTCAAGACTTATGCATAGATAATAATTGAGGAGATGCAAAATGCATTGCAATGAGAAATTGTGCATAGTTAATCGAATTGTTTTCCGATTTCAAATTAGGATGAATGCCACGAAAAATACTGAAAGTTTTACATATCTAAACAACGTGTCATATTTAGAGGTAGTTCAATAAATAGCCGAACATACGAAGTTTTTTTATCCAGATTCCAGAATCATAAAAATCTTGAAAGTAAGATTCTCGACTTTTTCACAACAATGTTTGCGAAATCCAGTACCCACAACAGACAAAGCAATCTGCTAAAATCTGTCTATAATAATTTGATGTTTTTCTTGGAAAAAATTATTCAGAGATAAATGTAAAAAGCTATCTTCGTGAATCATAGTTGCTATGAGTTATGATCGCTGGGCCCCAAAACGTGCCGACATTTAATAAAATAAAAGCATACGTGAACAAAAGACGTGTTTGCGAATCTTCTCAAGCTGTGGCAAATATTTTGCGACCCCCTGGCGTGACATAAAAGTTGATGTAGATCATATTCATCCAGCTGCTAATCCTATTTGCTAGGCCTTTTCTAATTCATTCACACACAAAAAAGCAAAGGTGGTGCTCGTGTTTGGTGTCAACCTAACCTGGAATATTTGCGAAATAACGTTACCAGTTTAAACAAAACAAAAAGTTTAAAATTAAACATATTTTTATATTTACCCTGTAGTGAACAGAAATGATATGCTCATTACTATTTCAAGATATCACCCAGACTGCAGTAACAAAACCCGAGGAGCCAAAAGTCTTTACTAATAAGATTGAACGTCTGAGATCTTGTAAAATCACGTGCTTATGTTGAGATGTACAGCAAAATACAATAAATTTTGTATAGTGTTTCACGATACTAAAAAATAAATATTTAAAACATTTGACTTTATTTTTTTAAATTTGTACAAGATGAAAGTTAGCAGGTTTTCAATTCGGGGATTTACGATTTAGGAAGTTGCAGCTGTTAGCCTTTAAACACATAGAATTGAATACCTACACAATAATGTCGACCTGCCCCATAATCGTATTTAATTGACTTGAAAGATAAGAAGTTTACTTTAATAAAATAACTAATTACAGAAAGCGTGAAATATAATCCTGTGAAATTGTAAAATTTCTTTTTCTAAAGAACTCAATCTCAAAGCTGAAACTTTTGGTAATTCATCATCTCACTTTGTACTTAAGTCGAACTAACAAAGCAAACAGAGTAATAATTTCACTAAGATTGATTGACCACGATTCGAAAAGTTGAAAATCTCGCAGGGTATAAGGAATATTTCCACTAGGTTACACGTTGCGTCCGCATCTTAAGTTGAGCGTGGAGAGAACGACCACTCACATTTATGGTTCAACATAACAGTTTACAGTAATTGCTGTTCATCTGTGTCTGTAAATCTTTTATTTTCATCCTCTCTGCTTGCATCGAATAATCTCTTTTGTCAGACCAAGAGATATTTTACGAAGAAACTAATTAATGGATTTCAACGTTTAAAATAATATTCCACTTGGATGAACTTTATTGACCTTGGATGCCATAGCTGCTTTAATGCGGATCAGCAATGTGAACGTCGTGAAATTTGCTAAATTTCTGTAGTGCAGGCTCGTTATTCTTCATTCCGCCATATTTAATTTTAATTTGGAAGCTACATCGGGCAAGAATTCCCTGTAAGAAGACTGTTCTACCAAGAGACAACGAAGTTGAAAAAGACGGATGATAGAATTAAATGATCTTAAGATCTATTAAGCGTTTATCGGTTGTTGCACATCATTTGCATAATAACATGCTTGCGCTGAGAAACCGTTTTCCCCATTAGTTGCGCAAGGAATAATATTATGATTATCAATACTTGACCAAAATTAATTTTCTTGCAATAAACTCATTCAGTTAAGTTGACTCTGGTCAATCCCAAGGCGGTGATGGTTATTTGAGGAGAGTAGTCAATTAAATTATGCAGATATTATAATAGAAAATTTAGCATGTAAAATGCATTTAATGCCCAGTCCTATTCATGTATATCTAAAAGGCATAAAATAAAAAGAAGCAGAGATCGCCTTCATGCTAATCTGCATGTTTATCTATGCAAGCATTTCAGTTAAGTGAAGCTCTAGTAAATGGAATAATGACATGTCAGTTATAAAAAATTGCCTATATCTAATTTCACCCGTGCCTGAAAATTGTCTTTGAGAAGAACTGGCTGAGGATCAATAGAAAGAAATCCACGATTTCTTCTCGGTCGAGATGAAGGTCACCAGTTGTACACACGTGCTCACTAAGCAACGTGCTGCGGTTTTACTTATTTTTTTAGCGATTGGTACAGAAAACTCAAGAGAGAGAAAGTATCAGTGGAGAACATGATACTGGTGTTTTCCATTGTGGTTAAACCCACTTTGGAAGACAATTTTTCACACCTGAATAAGATAATGTGCATTTATGAAGTCATCGAGAATATTGAAACTTGTTACAACGAGTGAAATCTTGTTTACGAAAAAGCTCAACTTTGCGGATTAAGGTAAGTTTGTGATTGTAAATTGTAATTGTGTCTCACGTCGTTGCTGACATCCCCGTGATGCTGCACTTCTTCCGTCTCTAGGATGTCCTCGACCTCATCATGAGTTGTCACTTTCCTTTCGTTTGTCTCCTTCACCACGGCTTCATCCGGAAGTGCCTCAACGACCACCCATCCCTCCTTTCCTTCCATGTCATCTCCATGAGTCAATTTCTATACACACAAACAATATAATTCTTTAGAGATAATGCTGTCGATACTTTTGATGTGAGAGATTTAGCATCCTGTCAGATACACACTTTGTCACAAACGTGGATATGAAAGGAATATTTCAGACATGTCACAAGTTTCTTACTACGGTAAACTATGAATCTGAGCGTTCTTTATAACGTTAAATGTTTTGAAAAATTTAGGTCGTCATTTTCACTGCTTTTATGCCGATTAAAAGGGGTGTGTGATTTGCAGACAATAAAGTGAATTAGTTCCTTGTTTCTTTATTTGGTTACCTCTGTTTGCTCTGACTCCTTCTTGTCTGTATCTTCCGTTGTATTCGTGGTGACAATGGGGCCCGAGTCGTCGACGACCTTTCCATCTTCCAACACTATTTGTCTTTTCACTCTCGTCTCGATCAGCTTCGTTGTCGTTAACTCCACTTTCTTCTTCTTGATCCATTCTTCTGTTGCATGAAAGATATAAAAAATAATTGGTTAGTCTGAGAAAAACTGACTGTGAGTAACTTATCATTTGCAGATAGACTTTTTCATAAAAGAAATAAATTACAACAATGTCGTTATAATCATTCATATTTAGTTTCAGTCGTTTCAGAGAACACGGAGATAAATTCAATGTTCTTGGTTAAGATTTTACCCTTCTAGAGCCGAAATAAGAACGTTAACCCCTTGGTAAGAAACATCTATCGTCCTTTAATCATAGCAAAATGCGGGTGGCAAATACCAGATGGAATTGTTTCTTTCATGAACTGACCACCCAATTTCATACAACGGTATTTCTCACTTTTGAAAACTTGCAGGTCCCCAACTGCGACCATTTTCATTAGATGCCTAACAGCATCAGTGCATATTTTAACATTTTCCGCCACACCCATTCATTCCCTTTTTGAATTATACATCTCTATTATTTCCAATCTCATTATCTTCAGTAAAACAATTAACACCCTTGAGTAGTGCCAAGCTTTTCTTCTAGTGTGAGACAGTTGCCTGATTTTTATAACTTTGAAAACAATTGTGCACATACATTCTGTTGTATATTTTTAATATTAATTAAAATCGAAACAATTCAATGAGAAAGAGTGAAGCTATTTTGCACAACTCAACTCACGTTTCTTCTTGGGTTTTGTTCTAGTTCTGCTGAAATGAAATGAATGACTCCCTAAACATAATTTTTAGAATTCTTTAATATTCTACCACTTAGAAGAAAAGACTATAATTATTTCAACCTGATCCGTTTGTTGCAAACAAATATTTTTCAATTTAATAAACTAATCAAAAATAGATAAGTATTGAAGGAAGGGTTGAAACGGGTGGTCAAAGTTGCGAAACTTTGAAAGGCAAGATAAAAAATCCAATATCTTCACTAGCAAACCTTTATTGTAAAATGTTTTAACGTGCCGTTAATATCAATTGGTAGTACGAACTAGTGCAACTCTTTCGCTGGTTTTGCCCATCTGTCAAAGACCTGCGAAGAAAATAATCACTTTATTCCGGAAGAGGCGTGATCAACTACCAGAGGTAAGCTTGAAATTGCTGCTTTCCTAAACACATAAATTAAATGAAAGCACGGTCGAACGCAATTCTACACCACGCAGACTGACTTTTGATTAACGAGCTACTACCTATGTCTCTCTCTCTATTGACGTAACATTATACTTTCGATCGTTATCGAAATGCTATTAACAAAGATTTGCGCACTTGTTTGAAAATCTTATACTAATTTTAATCACTCTTTAGCTCACTCAGAAATGACGTAGTTCTTTTCTACACATATGGTATATGTATTATACCCCACAGTTTATTTAAACAAACCGTATGTACCAATTACCTTTTTCGCCAAAGAAAATGGGCTTTAAACATGAAGTATACTTTTAACAGCACATACGTCGTACCTAACTGCCAGTCATGTTTGAAAAACTCATTCAGTGAGGTGACAACAAATTAACATTTCACATTTATGTGTGAGCGCGGCGTGTCGTTGCGTAAAACAAATCGCCAGTTGTTAAGTTGCTTCTGAAAGACCTTTATGCATTATTTACAGCTACTTCCCACTTTCCCAATTTGGAAGCTCAATATATCAATTTTTGGGTAGTCCTCAAATTGTGTTTGGAACGCAGGAACTGATCTGTCTGACTATGGGAGCGAGCGACTTTTAATGTCACGATGACTTCTATAAAAGGCGCACGGCCGTAGGTACATCCGTTCTATAATACATTTTTGGAAAGAAGATCTTCGAGTCAGAATTCAAATGCTTGTTAGCAATTAACGCTTTCGTAAAACATATATTTCACTTTCGAAAAATATCTTTTTTGCCCAAAGCGATGCATCTATGATGTGAGCTAGCGAATTGGGTGATCAATAAACATGTTTGTTAGCAGAGTCTAAACTTGCTCAACTACCCAAATTCATACCAATTATATTATGCTTTAATGTTAATAATACTGATAGATAATGCTAAATCATCCATGTCATGTATGCGTTGAAAGGGTGTGTAGTTTTAGCTTTCAACTTACATAAGACAACCAAAAAAGCGCCTCAAGAAATTTTTGCCATTGCTGCAGTAATAACGTCGGGATACATGCGACGGGTTGCGGAGACACCTTCTTAATGTTTCTCAATTTTGCATGTCTTTAATGATGGCTGAGAAACGCGTATAAAATAATAATAATAAACGAGAAACGACCATGTCACACCACACCTAAATTTGCAGATAAATGAAGATCTGCTCTAACTCAACATCTCACAATTTCACGCGAACTAAATAGCAATTTTTAACAACTTCCTTTTTCTTTAAACATTGAGTTTTAAAGTTGTTCGTCATCTCATCAAGTAGGCAAGCATAATCTGTTATGTTACCCCTTTTGACTTACAAATGCAAGATGACGAACAGGATAGGTAAAATGTAATTAATTTAATGTTTTGAAATTAAATGAAAGTATTAAAAAGCATTAACCTGGGCGCAACTCGAATTAGCACTTGTTAAGAGGACATCGCACAGACGGAATGTCTTCATACGAGCATGTCCCATTTTATCTCATCATCATCAAAGTTCTCTACATATTTAATGCGAAAGTCCAACGTCCTGGTGTATATGTGATCGTATAACCAAAGAAAAGGTAAATGTTTGTCAGACATCACAAATTCTCTAAGGTGGAGGAAATGGTGATTGCGATGATGACTGACAGTTGCGGAGAAGTGTTAAAAACCGAGAATTGAATTTGTACGATGTGTTTGCCATATTACACACACCAACACTTTAGTTGTTGCCTTAGGTAATATCTGTAGCACCTAGTCAGTAGATTCCGAGTTTATAAGGCCAATTTTCAGGATTAACAAAACGTATCATACTCTGAGATTTCAAAGTTCAGGTCTCTTTAGACAGAAGTTGACAATGCGGATTCTAATAGAAAATTAAGTTGACACTGGTAGTCATTACGAGTTATTTAATTTTCGCATGTAATTTTCAGAAAAGCAAGATAATTTGGATGTTCATTTTTTACTTAAGATTTTGCCCCTGGACATGAACTTGTAAGGCACTGAAATACATACAACCTCACATTTCAAAATGAATGTTTACTAAAATGTAATGTTAGATAAAAAATGAAATGTGTAATTTTAGACAATTGCATTTTTTTCTGAAGCGAATGACGCAATTTTCTTACTAATTACAAAATGTCCCATCGTTAAAGTGAATTCAGCTTGTGCAATACAAGCTCCAGTTTTTCGGCCTACTAGCTTTAGTGCCCATTTTACCATTTCCTGTGGATAATTACTGCGGTCTCAGGATTTCAGCCTAATACTACACTACAGTAAAAACTATTATCCATGTGTACCTGCTTTTGTTTCCTATAAAAGATAGGGGAAATCCGATTCAGTCATTATTGGCTAACACGCGAATTTTGTTTGTGTTTTATGGCTTCCTTAACGATGTAGAAATGTTGCTCAAATTGCAGCGAGAAAATCGTTAAAAATAAGATGTGCCAACAAACACTTCTTCAACCGGTTAAGTAAGCTCTATAGTTGACTTTTACGATTATTACTGACCAACCTAAAGGCCTTCAGTTTTAAACATCTATCCAGCTCAGGGTTGTCTGTTGTCTCTTCGTGACTGACAGGAAACCGATGATGTAGCAAGCAATATATTTTCCAGTTTATTGTTCTCACTGGCTCCTCTCTTCCTCATGACAAAGACATACCACATGCCAAAAATTGGTAAAGGGAGCAAGGTCAGCAATTGTTTCTTGTGAAACTAAACCCTGTGCAGCTGTACTTTGGTGTCTGTCAAAACTAATTATAATCATCTTGTGTCGAGTTCTGAGAAAATGTTCCTCTTAGGAATGAAAATCCGTGCGACTTTTTACCTGCAGATAATGGAAATCTTAGGTTACCCCGTCAATCTCTTAAACATTTTTGCTTGAAGACAATAGGTTATTAGGATTTTCCACGACCTATTCTACACAGTTCCATCCTACTTTTCTCAGCAGCGAGAGGTATTGCTGTACTGGTTAAAATAGTCGCGTTCTTTACAAAGATAACAGTAAAATTGTTTTTCACAGTACATACCTATTCTCTAACTTTTAATTAATGTTAAACATTTTTAATAATTCATGCAAGCATCATTGCCGCAAGCTAAAACGGTCAACCATACGCAGTACACGAATTATGGCTTGACCTTGTTCATCGACTGCGGAGAGATAGGAATTAACACACGACTATTCATCTTTCAAATTGTTGGTTACAGCAGTGAAATCGCACTTTTGTCCTAGTCCTACCCTCTCATTCTTTGCAGTAATATTGAGGAATTCCTTTGTTTAAGATCACTCGAAGACACCCACAACTCATTTTTGCACAACACGGAATACTAATGTTATCAGCGTTCATTGAAACTTAACCTTACTTGCTGCTGAGTATTTCTGGCAAATAAATGCCTGGCATTGGCATTTAGTACAAACATGTTGATTTAGTGATAGAAGTCCGAGACGCATTCTTTCATGTCCATCACACTCTAATTTCTTTATACTTGATGTTCCGCAAGTAATTAAGGGACCTACCAAATCACCGTTGAAATGTGCTTAGCAATACTACTTACGCTTTCTAACGAAAGTGTTTCTCATAACATGCACACCTTCATCACATGACACGTGAGCAATCATCTATTTAACATTAATCAAGCGTGTTAAAATACCATTATGAATAGAGTGATTGATTGAAAACTAATGAGTAGGTGACATTGAAAATCACTTGAAGCCAACGTAAAGTGATCAAAATATCATCGAATCATGAATTGCCCATTTAAGCAGATAGAAGATGCTATTGGAATCCTTGATCAATGTCGACGAGGGATTAGCTTTAATTTATGATGGGTAATTGGATTCTAGTTGGTCATTTCATTCGTATTTACAATTACTTGATGCTAATTTAAGAATAATAAATTTCATATCCAAAACATTGTGCCTACAAATGACCCAGAAAACAATAGAAAGCTTTCTCTGTTTATTTCAATAGTTCTGTCAACCGATCGTAAATATCACAATGAAAATTTCACAAGTTAAAAGCAGGCCGCCCAGGTCAGGTCATGAATATTTTGAAGCTGAGAGCACAACAGTTCTGTCAGCAGCGAAACTGAAATCCTCAGCTTAGACTCTGTTTTAATAACTATGTAACGTATACATTATGCATTTGGTTTTTATTAGTTTTTCATGACTTTCAGTGTTCCTTATGTCTGCTGAATTCTGAATTATGCCTCCTTCAAAGATTTTACTTTTAGGCTTACATTTAGAAATAAATTCTTTACATATACATGAGCTCTAAAGAAAGATTCGCTTAACTCATAATAAATACTATAAACATAAACAATTGGTAAATGAGTGACCATTACATTCAACACTCAACATTTATACTTTTTTTAGTGATCAAGTAGAAAAGGAACAAGAAAAAGGATCGCCAAATACCAGAAAGGATTCAACAGTGTCGACATCATTGTGACATATACAACATGTTAGCGGTTAGAAACATGCATTTACATAATAGGTTAGCAGTAAATATGATGCATTTGGGTGATCGTCAGTTCATACATGTGTAAATATCAGAACCACATTCGTGTGTCCTAATGTTCGCAGGCAGAGGCACAGACAAAGCTGTTTGAAATGCCTTTGGTCGTGCGGCGTCACACAAACGAGTACCCCAATGGAAAGAGGCGCTTGAAAGGGGTGATCAGCAATGAGAAATATTTAAACGGAAAATTATTGCATGAACTGAATAAATAACTAGCTAAATGGTCAAGTAAATAACGATTATTACGTTCCTAGCTGTGACAGCCACATATGGAGTGATTGTTAAAGTTAGTAGGAAAGTGCATCATGAAATTGCCACATTCAATAGTAAACATTCATTACAACAGTTTCGTGTGTCTATTCATTTGATTGTGATAAAAACGCCGAAAACCCTACCGGCATGCATATATGAGGCAGGTCAGTCGGTTCCTTCCAAGATGAATAGCCACAAAATATTTTGTAACTATGACCGAACTTTATTGTCTATTAAAAACCTTAAACTCTTTGCGGATAATCTCCAATTCTAGTGGAGACCTTTTAAAATTATTTATTGCGACGAGATAAACCGCATTATATTTAGTATAATTTTATTTCTCTTTGCGACGATGCAATTTGATGAATGTGCCACCATAGCTATAGACCATTCAATTTATTATGCAGCATTACCTGATATCTGCTGTTAGGTAATAAAATTGAAATGTTCAGGCATATAGCTAGAAAAGTAGAAATCCTAAAGAAAACTCATACAGCATTGTAGTACGTAATTACTTATGTTATGATGCATATTATTAGAAACGCAACCACACGTGCATAAAGTGCACTAATTTATAGTTCATTGCGGTTAGAGAAATTGGAAAAGTCAACCAACATGGGTCATCCTTTGAACACTACCACCCCTTGCATGCATAATAAAGAAAGTCTGACCTTTTAAAATTCATTTTGTTCCGATTGCAACACGCATAAACAAGTGGTATAAGAAAAATATTTTGAGTATTGAACTGAACCCGAACGACACAATACGACTAGATAACTGTGATAGTTACCAAATTTTTAATTAAATACTTGTCATTTATGAACGAGTAAAATGAACGTTTCCTTTGAGGATGGGTAAGGTTAGATAGTTGACAAGTAAATTATAAAAAATGAGAGTGGAATCAAACGAGTTGCTCGTGCTGAACGTATTATGTATTATAAAATGTATATTTTAAGTGAAATTGATTTCATCGACAACAATTAAAGTACATTGAATTGATCTCGCGGAGATTTTTCCATTTCTACAATTGGAAGTAGTGGTTTCAATTGCACAATTTTGATTCATGTACACTGTTCATTCTTAACGTGACCAAAAATTTACTTGATGAGCTTTTACATCTTAAAGGCACGTACGGTAGTGCACAGGTTATTTCTAATTCTAACTACGCGTAAATTTACAATTTTTTATAGTATTGTGACTTTTGTAATTTACAGCGGTTACTTCAGCGTCGTACCTATTTGGAAATGAAAAAGTTTCTATCGTTTATCATGTCCGTGCTGTGTAAAGATGTAACTTAAGTCGAATAAAAATGAAGAATCATTAATACGCAATCCATTTTCAATTTCGATACACAAGATTAACGTAGTAAAGGTAGATTTTTAAAATTTACAAAAACTGAGCACGTTCCTTAGAAAGAACATGAAACTTTATTCCCCAATCCAACTTTTGACTTCACTGCCGTAGTGCTTGAAAAGTGAAGAAAGATCATTACGTGACCAGCCAAACTAAATATAATAAAGTGACTATTTTTGGCTACCTAAGATTTCTTTTTTACGTAGTACTCATCTTTACAGTCTACTGCAGCCAATTCTTGGGGCATTTTTGTGTGAAAAACTAAAACAAATACAATAACATGTACAAATGATTGTTCAGTCATCAAATCATCATGTCAAATTTTCACAAAGTTACATTTGGTATATAACTGAGATTGGGCATTACTCATCGTCAGTGAATTTATTTCGTTGTACCTTCATAAATTAATCAAGTCAATAAGCGATTTCCATCAATGAAATGCTAAAAATGAGTTACTGTGATATTATCAAACTGCTCGTCTCCAATGACCACCTTCAAAAGCATTAATAGCATTTGAGTCTATTAAAAATATACAACGAAGGTAAACTTGTTTTTGCTGCTATTTAAACATTATTAACGCTGCCGGTAGATTATTGAGCAGATTTGGTAAATGCATGAGAAGCAATGGGAAAATATAAATCCTTGATTTCACTTGACAACACAATTTTTTAATCAAAAAGTCATGAGCTCTTCGCTTCCCCATCAATCATATAAAAATCGTGCAAGAGGATTGCTGATTAAAGAGGCTTGAAAATGCAGACCTAGTTATTAACCTAGTTTCAGGGTTATTCCATTCAAGACAATTTTCAGAATTCACCTGCCCAATCTAAAGTCTGCTTTTAAAAGATGCATGTGAAGTATTTTATTCCGCTTCACTTGACGATCACAACACTAACTGACCTGCGCTAAACAACACTTTCCAACTTTTATTTAGCAGTAAAATCCCAAAATCGCCTTGAATTTGTTAACTATCTTATAAATATGACCATCTCTAAAATTGATTCACATAATTAGAGTGGCTACTTTTAGGTTATTTATATGAGTACATGTTACTTATTAATTAAAAAGAAGATTGAAAATATATGACTAATTGTTAACGTTTCCAGTTAGAGTGAGGTGCGTTTTGTTAAACCCTTGGAGGCCTCGGACAGATATACAATAGTGTCAACTGTGTCAAGTAAGACAGAACAATAAAATTATTTTGTGCCTAATTAGTTAAACCTTAAATCTCATTTTAAATCAAAAGCAATTTTGAAATTACTGTGTCCCCCACCTACCTCATTCCCACATCTAAAACAATTCTTATTGTTATTATTGTCAGCAATGACGCATCGTCCCAAATTTTAAAAAATTGTAGTCACAACGGTAAGGCGACAACGATAGCCTGTGTAAAAGTACACGTAATTGTATAAGAAGGGCCACCTAGAAGTGACCAGTAGCCACTGGCATTGTAGACGGTTATAGAAAATATTTCAAATATAAGCCAATCGAACAGTAACAGTTATTATACAATTTACTGAACAGTAATTTATATGTATGTAGAACAGGTTGTCTTGTTCGCTTGTCAAATGTCATGATACAGTAATTGTTATGTCCCTCAACTATGGAACTTTACAATAGAAATTGCAATTTTATTGTGCCCTGAGATTGAAAGAAAAAGAGGTGTAGTGCACCTATGCATTACAAAGGTGTCTTTCTTTTACGTATTTTAGAGAATCTTCTAAATCTTTTGTAGTTTATCAGCTAACTTGCAAGTCACCATGCATTCTTGTTCATTGGTATGTGACTTGTCTCGATTCTTTACTTTTTGCTGTCTTGTCAGATTAAAATATTTATATGAAGGCAGAAAAAAATAATTCACTGTTCTTCTATTGACTTACAGTTATAACACAAAAATAAAAGAGTGTACAGAAATGATGTCCATCCTATCTATCATTTATTATGTTGTGAGTATTTATACAACACAATCGATAAAAGCCAAGTTGTGCGATCATAAATATCTTCCTGGTTTCATTTTACAAATTTATATAGCACACAACAACAGCAATAACAAATGTAAATCATAAAATAAATCATAAAGTAAAAATAAAATAGTTTCTCGGAACAATATGAAATTTTACATGTCATTTTAAAGATAACAAAATATTTTTATTTTTCTCTATTTTAGTGGGTTTATAAAATAAGTAAGTAAGTAAAAGTAAAGCACTAAAAGTTAGTTTAGAAGAAGAAGAATTTAAGTTTAGCAGAGTAACTTACTATTTAAAATTGGTTTAACAATCTATTTGACGATTTCGCGCTTACAATTCAGATCAGTAGACGAAAAAGTCTTAAAAGTACCTCTTGATATTTGTTTGCTTATCTCAGCGAAAGGAAATTTGCAAGACACACTTGTATGAAAATTCATATTTTTATATTAACAAAGCCCAAAAACAATGATGAAAATGTTCAGTGGTAAAATTTGTTTGACAGTTGCTGCATTGAGTAGGTTGCTATGTTAATCATTTTCACTTTACATTATCGTTTGAATGCAGCAGCAACAATAACAATAGAACAAAAAAAAATCTTAATAAGATTTACGTTGATAGAAAACAACCCTCAGAAAAGGTCGTTATTTAGTAGTAAAAAACTGTGATCCAGAAAATACCTTCAGTCTCTCGCCAGCTTCCCACTGCATGAAATTTAATCCACAGAAGTAGCTTTTTGATTATCATTTTAAGTTCAACAGTGATTTGGTCACTCAGCTCAACTATCTTTTTTTTTAACTGTAGAAATAGCATGCACTCGTGGCTCCGCAGCTCCCAAGCACAAGTGCACGCACACTCACTCATTTCCGTGTTTCCACAATTTTTATTTCCTCTTCTCTATCCCATGCTTGAACATATTCGCTAAACACACTGATGTGAGCTTTCAATTGATACGCTAGTCTGAATTATTTCTCTCGATTAATGTATATTTCTACTAGTGCGGAAAGTGTTAACGGCACTACCGATTTGCGAACACAATGCATACCGATGCACCAAAGTGTTAATAACTGTACATAAACAACAATTCGCAGTAAGATGTAGAAACAATTGATTATGCATTCTTATTTGAACCTGTACAATTTTGTAATTCCGTTTCACAACATTTGCATGTCTTCTTCATTCACCCTGACCGTGACCAGCCCTCGTTACCCTCTTAGGTTTTATAGATTAACCTCTCCGATTATACCCTCGTATTGACGTTCATTGACAAGGCAAGTGAACAATGATGCAAAAAATAATCAGAAGCGAATTTACTTAATTCCAATTGTCTTAAGTTTGCGTAATCATGGTTTTAAAATTCCGTTTCCTTTGGAAAAAATTATAATGTGATTTAATTTATGGGGAGGACCTCTGACGCCTGCTTGAGCAGCCTAAACACATTAAAAATAAGAATAATAAACTCACACGATTTCGGGAAACAGTTACTGTTTATCATCATGTTGAAAAGAAAAACTCGACTCCATGCAATTTAAAGAGCAAGACTTAGCGCAATAATATTTTTTTAAACAACATGCATATTATTATGAGGCACATGAATAAACCAAAATAAAATAATTGCGTATTTGTTACATATCATTATTTTGCAATGTTGTTAGGAGGTTGGAAGTAACCGTATCACAGGTGTTACAAGGTGTGAAAAGGTGCCGTTCTGGGCATAGTTTTTGTTTGTGCTAGGCTTCATATTTATAGTTTTGTCGATTTCTTTCACTATTCTGCTGTTATTTTTATGACTTCAAAATGTGTTTTGCCGGTCTGTTCAGAGAATTAGATGTTGTAATTGGACTACTCGTACTTTGCGTAATAGCATCGTTCTTATTTATCAAGATAATGAACCATCACATTAGCAGCAGCGTAGCATAGCAGTTGATACGCTTTGATGGGCTTCAACAGAGAAGGAAGAAACTGTTTTCAAGAAAGGTGAAGTGATACAAAAGTACCCACCGAGTTTTAATTATTGAGTCTAACAAGAGGGACAAAATTATTTTGTACACATTCACAAATCTATAATAAATCAGAGTTCAGAATAGAACACAGATGGATACCTCTTAAACCTTATTTTTATTTTCTTTGATTATTAGGTTTAAGATGGGATAAAAACTGTACACTCAAAAGTATTTATTTTACTTCCTGAAAATTCCAACTTCATCATAATACTGCAAGCTGCAACGGTAACAAGCAGTCACCAGAACCGTAACGCCTATTATTAGCAATGTAATTGTGTGATTACGATGTGAGTGAACTTGAACCATGCACTCCTCCAGTTAGCTCAAAATATTTAACTAAAACGCAAAGATAAATAAATATTTATTACGTACGCCATACCTTACATGAATATCACTAATTAATTATGCATGTATTTTCCTCGACGTTTTTCATGCAAGTGTACAATAATCATGTTAACAGATGCTCTCAAGTTTGAAGCGCCCTTGGTTTGTGACAATTGACATGAAGTTCTTAAAATGATTATCATGTAAAAACAAGCAAAGACTCACAAAACAAACACGTCACTCACGAACTTGCATAAAATAGACTCAACTTATTCGTTCCATTTGCCGTAAAATGTCTTAAAGAGTTAATCTGCTTTAAAGCAGCTCGAAGCAGCAATTTTTTGTGCAAGAAAATTAACAATGACGCGCTGCGATGATGAAAGACAAATTCTAAATTGTATTCAAATATATGAATAAGTAAATAAAATTTAAAGTATCTGACAATTTTATTAAGAATTTGTAGAAGAGGCAAAAAAGTTTGCTGCTTTTCAAAGTCATACGTGCGTTGTCACAAAACTCTTAACGGCTGGCGATTTAACTAATTGATTAAAATTATTTAAACGTAATTTTAGTTACACATTTAAAAGAGAACGTTAAGCCTAATAAAATCTTAATTCTGCTCCATTTATTTAACAAATAGTTCAATTACGCATGCGCTGACATTAATTATGCTCATTACTCAAGTGCTGTAGTTTATTTTATGACAATTTCATATCTTTGAAATTACATTTTTATCATTAGTGCTTCTGTTTACTGATTATTATGAAATACTCAATTATATTACGACGTATAATATGAGCAATGACTGTTATCTGATTGATTAAACAGATTTATGTGCATCGTTGTTCTCATTTTTCAAATGCACGAGTAAACATTGTTGTACACTCCATGCGTTCCACTTCTAATTTATCCAAGCAACGCATTGTTTCATTTTTACATTTATAAGGTTATGTTTTACATGGGAGAGGAATAATTCCCTGTGCTAACTGGTAGTTCCGCATTCGATTGACTTTGGCAACAGATAAACTACACAATTTCAAACAAGTAGTGAATGGCGTTTTTATGAGTACGCTACGTTGGCTATTCATTGTGGTTATTATTAGAATGAAAGGATCTGAGTAATCCAATAGTTCACTTTTTGTTGCCGGCCTCTCCTATCTTTTTTCTCATCTACTATAAAAGTCACCTTCACCCTCATCTCAGGTATACGTTCTTGCGAAATGTTCTTCTTTAAGATGTGAGAATTGAGATAGAGATACGGACGCCTAAGCCATGATTATCTCAGGTTTTGAAATTAATACAACTCGTTTACTTCCACTATTTTACTTTCATATAAAAAGCCTTGGCATAGTTTTATCGGAACAAGTCATCATATTCCCCGTGCACCCTTTTGCAAGATTTTACGGAGTGTTTCAACCTTCTAAATATGATTTCATCAAAATCCTGCAGTGTTTTTAAAATTTGCTTTTATACCCAGATGCTGTTTCAACCGGTAGCACAGGTTGTGTAATCGTTATGAAGGGTTTCTACTGTTAAAACACACTAGAGCCTTATTAATTATCATTATACCAAAGTAACGAGATTTTGTATGTCTTTGCACTAATAGGATTTCGTTCGACTTAAAATAAACTGGAAATATTCTCTGTTCTTCCACAATACACATTATTACAAATTACAACAAAGTTTGTAGGTATGTAATTCTGTGAGATGTACATCGATTTCACCGCTTCGTTTTTTGGTTTTATAAAACCTGTAAGTTTTGGGTTCATGAGTGTTGTTCGACGCTGATATAATCAAAGGCATGAAAACTTCTTTATAGGGACCGCAAGTACACGTCCTTCTTGATCATAACAGCTCACTTTTGCTCTTGATTGATAACTAGGAATTTCCAAATTGAATTTATTTCATCGCAAAGATGCAGATGAATTCCCCTTTCATTAGTTAATGAAGCATTCAGTAATTTTTGAAAGCAAACAAGAGTGACATCACAAGGTTGGATGAAGTCCTCAGTATGATGTAATTGAAGTTGGGAAAAATGCTTATCTCTTCCATTTTAAAATTACGTATATATCATTTATCCATTCAATCTTGACTAATTGCGTAGTACGTCTATGTAGATTGTAACAATGACTTATTACAAATAGTTGTATGTATTTGTTAAGAAAACTCTCGATTTGAGCATGTGCAATTATAAATGATAATTTAAAGTCCATAATTTAAAGAATAGAGAAAAAAAATTACCTTGTTTTGTGGCGGCTACGGTATCCCCGTCAGACGACACCTGTAACAAAGAAGGTAATTGTTCAGATCCAGAGTCAGTAAGAGTGGGACTTGCGGACGTGGACGGGGTCAGTGGGGAGTAGTTGAAACGCGGTTGATGAGGATATGAAATCGTGATCACCACCATGATTTCCCACTTTAGAAGGCAGTCATGTATTTCCTACTTTCCAGTTCTTTTTTATTCAACAGTAGTAAAAAGGTGTAACACTTTTTTAGTCTTAGATGTTCACACGGATTCAGGTTCCATGAAATTACATCATCTCTATTCTCGAGTTTCCGCTTTCAAGTCCATAACGTAGTTCACATTAGACAAGAGATTGTAAACTGCTAAGAGTCTCATGCAGGTGGGAAGTGATGTATTTTTATTAGGCTAGTATGTCATTTGAGGTTGTCACACTTCGTTGTAAGCCTCAAGATTGAAAGTGGTGAGCTTGGAGGTTTCATCAAATCAGTCAGTTGTTCAAGTTACATTAATCATTAATTATCCCTGACCTTCTACTAATTATGATGAATTAGTAGTGCAGAGATTGATTATGTACTTGTGACAACTTTCAAAGGGTTCGAGATTTATGTGCAACAAAGAACAGAGTCAGACAGTGAAGAGTTCAGTGTCCGGATACTTATGGCTGTACACACGTACAAAATGTGGATTGATACTATGCCACGTTAATTCGTTTTATGACTCGCTTTAGTCATGGTAAGTAGCAGTAAACCGTTTGGATACAAAAAACTTTGTTGGTCGTGCGAGCACTGTTATTATCATCTGATGCGAAAATCTTGTCCCATTTTGCCCGAATATTGATCAACTAACCTTGAAAGAATCAAAATAATATATAACATATTATATTACGAACCAATTTTATTCAAAAAAGGACTTCGCAAGAATTATAAGCTGCATTTAGAAAGGCGAGAAGCGTGTGAGAGAAAGTGCTATGAAGAACAGTAAACTGATCGATGGCTATTTTTGGAAACGCAATCCTCTAATCTTTCATAATGCCAATCAATTCAAGCCTAATGAGCTTGTGCTCTTTTATTGACGTCAAGCTTGGTGATCCAGTGGAAGCAGCTTTAGTCATACTAAAATGTGTACATCATGGGAGACGTGTGTGATTCACCAATATTCACAATTTTGAGTGATGTCAAAATCATTTTAAGCTTGCACATGAAGTTTCGGATACATCTTCTAAGCATTACGTTAAAAGCGATCTCTAGCATTATACGCCCGTCCATAAATGCAAATTACTTTTGCCACCGTTTCCGGCCTACTGCTATTGGAGTTTCTTAAGTAAGTCTCGGCATGAGATTAACTTTATACCTAAGTCAAGTAATAAAAAAATCATAAAGATATTCAAGCGCAGTTATAGAAGGGAACTGATGTAGAACTTGTTAGAAAAAAGTCAACTGATTAAAAAGAGATTCCGCATTTTGCAAAGAATATATACAAGTAACCTTAAAAGATGTAAATCTTTAGTCGAAAAAGGAAGAAGCCCGCTACTCCTTCACAAGTGTACCAGTTAGATGACTTCAATAAAACTTTTGTGTATGACACGAGACAATGATTTATGGTATCAAAAACTTTATTCCGGAACATCAGGTCTAAAATGTAAATGTTATGAAAGAGCGCAATCAAAATCGTGCTCATCTTATTTCACCATCAACCCTAACTGCAGGTTTAACCCCCGCTTTCCATGGTTAAAGTCGTCATAATTCAAGAGTGCGACTCTGTCACGTCTTCGGCGGCATCTTGCCTTCGTGCTTGTAGGTGCATAATTGAAGACAAAATATTAGAATTTTGGGAAGTCTGACGACAGAACGATTACTTCCTGCCCCCCGACTCTTGTTGTGTTAATTTGAAATGAGACGTCGCTGCTTAAGGACTTCTACTACCGCTACTCTTTAATTCTGATATTTTATTAAACGCTTTCCGCTACTAGACGTTTGAGTGTGGGCAACAAAATTCCTTATTTGAAAGCAACATTATACTTTGTGTAACCTAAACAGGGATGTCGAAAACCTGCATCAACATCTCCATGGAAAGAAATATCGACTGATTTTGCCATTTACTCACGATTGATAAATGAGTGGCAAAGTTTAATACATTCATCAGCTTATTGAACGTTTCAAGTTTCGCACGTTGAATCTATTAGATTTTTGTTTGTCGATTTCCTACTTCCTATAGAAAATAAAACATTCGCGTCTGCCTACACACCGGTTGAGAAACGAAATCCAATCACCAAACTACAAGAGAGTGCTTATATACATACATCATTGAAGACGATGGTTTGCCTTCAACATTAGCATCATCATCGTCATTACGATCATGCAGTTTTCACAACTACCGGAATGTTTTCCACGATTTGATTTTGATATCACAGCAGGACACCGTTGGTGACGACCAACATGCATTTAAATGAACTTACAACGGAGGCCAGATTGAAATGCTTGTACGTTGCATAATAGTTTATTTGCACGAGACTCTTGTATACACTTGCATAACAATTCAATAAACCTGTGATTATTATGCACATGTAGTAATAATTGTGATAAGATGCACGCGGTCATTCCACAGTTTACAGCGTCGATGACCCCTAGTATTTTCTCAAAGAGTTTTGTCTCCTATTTGGACGCCCACACATAATTGCATTCATACAATGTTGGAAGTACAACACAGTCATTATTTTCATCGTCGTCGTCATCATTGTGTAGCAAAACAGACATTTCGCTTATTTGGTCTATGGCCTTTATTAGAACAAAGCTAGTCTTACAAGGCAGAAAACAAGTTTAAAGAAAAGTGTTCAAGTATTGCGTATTAAACCCCTTACTGAATTTCATGCGTCTGTCTGTCAGGTGTGTGTTATGATGTTATTATTATTACAAAGGAACAGGAAAATCTCAAAGATATAAAACCAAAATGAAGGAGTCATCTCCTTCTCAAGGTTTCAAAAAGAATCAAAGGAAGACGCCTTGGTCATCTACCGAAAAACCGAGCGGATTTTCTGGTGGAATTCCAATTTTCACAAAATGAAATATTTACAAGTCCTGAACAGTTCATGTTCAAACAAATTTAAATCAGATCAAATTCCTTTCTGTGAACACCTTGTAGCGATATTGAGATGGATCAGGTTGTTGCAAACACAATCCGCATTCTTGAATCGGGTCATTCGGTTTAATCATCACATTAGCAGGTCCCGCTAGGAAGCAAGTAAAACGCAACAATGGGCAACGTCCAAAATGTGAGATATTCATATTTAGTTCAGTGTTTTAAAACACTTCATTGCAACTGTGAGTTTTCATCTAGATGTTATAAATCGTTGAACACTGAATGCAAATCTTTGCACTTCTCTCAGCGTTACGCTGTCTCGATAGGATTTTATTCCGTTATTATTGTTATGCGTCCCTTAAATTCATGAGATTTTAAATTCTGATTACAAACCACTACCATGGTATTTTAAAGTTGTTTTGCTCACAGCGCGTTGGTAACTTATTATTTATGTTGAGCCTGATATAACCTTCTTGTGTCCTGAGTCGGACAGCAATGAATCGAGTGCAAGGTGCTCGGGCTCAGGTATGAGCAAGCAGCAAGCATTCGGAATTTAACCGAAGCGTCTCGTCTCCGCGAATATAAAATTCTGACAATGTTACCATTACGCACATATATCATCAGCGTAAATACCTTTATGGCTCACTGATTAAAATCTTGCTTTTTTTGAGCGAGTCTGCCAAAGTGACCAAGAGGCGGAGAAACAACAGCGAAATAAAAATATCCCGAGGAATAAATCGTCTAGTTTTATTTGCAGTTGTCTATCTTTTTTTCTCGTTTTACCTCACTTTGTGGATCACTCAAGTAAACAGTAGATAACTGAAGCGTGGACAGTAATTTTTGAACATGCACAAAACAAAACAAAAATTGTGTGATTGTAGCAAAATATGTAAAGGTAATGTAACTGGATACGTTTTTCTGGCTATAGGTAAATATGCATTATTATCTACATGATATGCTTCCTTGCTGCAAGCATAAAAAATCTTGTTCAAAAACTGTATTTTTCTCTTAAAAGTGCAAGATTCAAATATTGCAAACGGCTCCCTTCAAAAATCAGGTTAAAATTAGGTTGCATAACTTAAAACGGAGCGCTTTACTCTAACTCTTAAACAAATCCAAGATTTTACCACGCGCTTTTATAAATATTGATTTGTTCATAGATTTTTTTATTCGAATGTACAAGCACCGGTTTGGAATTTTTACCGAGTTGAAATAAACCGCAAGAACAAACAACGACAACAATCAAGATTTCAAAACAAAAAGTTGTATTTTCAAAATATTTTCTTTGAATTTAAGCATTATGAATATTCTTGTATTGTGCATGTTAAATATTGCCACATGATTCCATTATCTTTTATTATGTCATTGATAGTTAATGACCACAGGGGACGAAACTATAGGCAAATGCTTTGCACCAAACAATATGACTTTGCTTATTAAAAAAAGATACAAAAAATGTGGAATTGCTTCACAATCTTATCTTTTACAATAGATTGTTTCCCTATTTCTGACACGTTCGTTCATATTGTTGTCTTATTTGAGCCGACGTGAGCTACAAAATTGTTCGTGTATTTCAATTATGTCATCTTTTCACAACTAAACGCAAAAGAAGTCATTGCAACTAACAATGTAATTAGTCACTTAGGTAAACTAAATACAAGCTTGCTTACTAAAATGATTGAATTAGTGATAAACGGCTAGTCCGAAACTCGTCGTTTTTTTTCATCTCTACCTTTTTATAAGTGTTGAGCAACTGCCTTTATTTTAACATTAGTCACTATCGAAAGCAGCGTTATTGTTCCTTACTGATTCCGCAAAACTGATGGAATTACAAAAATGAGACTGATGCAAGATTATAAAAAGCAATGGTGATTCATTCGGTGATAAGCACAATTATTTGCTAATACCTGTGACGGGTTAAAAATAGTCACAATAATACATAATAATAAAAAGACGCAAGCAACCCAGGTTTACGGGGATTTTCCTCCTCAGTTTTATCTGCCGCTTATAAGAATGCGAATTAGAGAGTCAAGTACATTTGTAATCATTATGTTTCTTGTGATCAAAGAAAAAATACTAACAACGAGCTTACTATTCGCAATCTCAAGTTCCCTCAGTCATGTTCCCTGTATACAGGAAAACGAGGCAACAAAAAAGTTTTTATGGAGTTGTGAGAAGCTCTGCGTTTAAACGGTATCACTTTACACCTTCATGTGATATTTCACCTTGTAGGCGTCAATGGCATCATGCATGTCTCGACTAGATGGTACACATAGTAATAAATTTGTGCTACTCATTTATACGTTTGTTCTCCTGTCTTAAGAGATTGCATTCATCCTGAGTACGAATTACTGAGTTAGGGAATGACTCCATAAATTTTGCGCTGTAAATTTGTACTCTTTCAGATACTTCAATTTATTGAGGGGGATCCCGTGCCACTCTCTAATCAGTTCATCGGCTTGTAGGAAATGTTTTCGATCATCTAAAAGTACGATGAAGCCTTAAAAGAAGTTATTCTACTTGAAGCATAATAAAATTACTCCAGCAATCCTACCCATGCCCGCGTGAAAATATTTTGATGGTTGCAAGCAAGCAAAGCACAGAAATTCCGGAATGATATCCAAAAAAATTACCATTTGTAGCACAACGTCTTCACAAAATTAAATTACACCTAATCGAAAGTTGCACGGTCACACGACCTTCGGGAGTTCAAGAGCCGGAAGCGCTGCTGGTCAGTTTAATGGATGTTATGGATTTTTTTGGACGAACGAAACACTCAAACACTAACAAACGTTCAAATCAAGAGAACAAACGAACTATGATTTAAAGAAACTTCCCCTATAATTAGTAGAATATAGCTCTCACTTCAATATAAAACTAATAAAGATATTTTATAAATAGGTGTTAATGACTGTGTATGCGGAGCGCATAAAATCTCAGTAAATTGAGTCCAGCTCATCAGAGTGGGGGAAATCGGACAATAAACACTTCGAGTGACACATGCGTCGCCGCATGCGAGCAATTTTCTTGGAGTCAGTGAACACGAGGCAATCTGAAACTTTGCTCTGCTTCTCCTGTATAAACTCTGTGCACAAAGAAGACCGTGGCTTGAATAAAAATTGGAGGAGGATGAATCTTAAATAAGTGAGTAGAGAACTGATGTGGTAATTGTGGTGTATTACTCTTTGTAATTCGCTGGTATTAAATGGAAGCAATAGCAACTTGACCAGCAGGTGCGAAGATCATAAGTAACAACGTCTACGACACTTACTCACTCACATTTTACACGGGGTGAAAAGACGTTTTTGTTCCTGTTGCGTACCCTGCGGAACATGCGAAAAACGGAGGAGCATTCTTTGACTGAGGTGCGTGGGCGACCACGGTTAAACTATTACTAAGCTAGTCAATCGCTCATACATTTTGGTTATACGTATGTTGCAGGGATGAAAAGAGTTGTTTGTTGTCTTGCACTTTATTATGATTATCATCATCGGCAGCATTATCATTGTTGAGCCTCTTATTATTACGTGGTATGTGTGCAAACGCTGCGGACGTAGTTTACATTTTTTGTTACAGACAGACATTCACATACCATTAGAGGCCTTGGGTGCAGCATGAAGCAAGAGCAAACGGATAAAAAGAAACCTGTGTCGACGTCGAGTGAGTGGATAAATGCCGATTGCCGACTGATGCTGAGGTTTGTGCAGCATGTGCAAAGGCAATGTGGAAAACTCTCTGGCTCTGGCAAGTTTGTTCAAAGTAGGCAGAAATAAGTAATTGCTGTGTTTGTAGATGCAGGTGTATGGATTATGATGGTGTGCCGTAAAATTTAAAGCTATACAATAAGCAATTGTATAGAGATTTTGACAGCAACTCGAGTCATTTACTTGATTACATTTAAAGTAATCGCGTTACTTTTTTATAAACAAACGTGGTCACTTTATTCGCTCCCTCCTTTTTCACTTTAGATATTCTAATTATTTATAATGAAGATGGAAATGTGAAAGAAAGAGGTGCACATTAAAAAGAAAATGCGAAAGAAAAGATTAGGATTAGTGTAATAATCGGTCTGTACGAAACGTTTTAAATCATGTGGCTCTGCTACATAAGGATTGTGAGACGAAATAATGCTGGACATCACTTTCAGTTATGATACCTTTTGGGTAATTATGAGCAATAAAAATTATTAAACTTTATGAACATGCAAAAATCCGTCGTCACGTTCCTTTATGCTTGAACTTGATGGGAAAAGCATGAAAAAGTTGTTTTTCTTCTCGAGGTGGACAATGGACTTTTCTTGTGGTAAATTGCAAATTGTCCCATGAATAAAGTTTCCATACGTTTATTGGTCTTGGAAATTACATAATGAATAATTTATTAGAATTCTTTCGCCCTCCAAATGTTGGCTATAAAGTGAGACTCGGTTATAGACTTGGCTTTACAGCAACAATGAAATATCATATCACCAAGGTAAATCTGTAAATGAACCTGACATACACCTGCACCACACCACAAGTATTCACCCTCATATTCTCTTCATACGAATTACTGTAATTTTAATAATAGGCCAAAAATTTCACTTTTAAATATTAGGGTTGTAAGAAGGTACTAGACTAACGTCAGATTAAATTGTAAGTTAAAGAAACATAGACTGACAAATTGTTCGAAGATAAATCACCAGAAATTCAAAGCATCGTTTTGAATTTAAGCGAATGGCTATAAATCTCTATTTGATTCATCAGAGATTTAGTCCTTTCAACATGTTTCTTTCTGAAGCTGTTCTGCCAAAATTTATTCATGTCTAACTGACATAACCAAACGTCATGTCAGCCGAAAGATTGCCTCCGAAAGAAAATCAGACATCAACTTCGGCATCAATGGGAAGAATTCTAACTTTGTGCATATTTTAGATTTTTACACTCCTTAGATTCTCTTTCGATAGCCTTCCATAAACTTTTGTAACAACAAAGCAGAAACTCAACTGATGCTGCATTTTCTTTAAGAAGTCAGTTTGAGGAAATGCATTTTGTTGAGATTGCTTTCGAGTTTTTCAAATGTATATTTTTCAAAAAGTAAATAAGTCAGAGTAAGAAATGCATGTGTATTTATCTTCCAGGACACCTCAAGATAGGTACATCATTTTGTGTGCATTTATTGCTGATTAGAAAAGAGTTCATTAATTGTGTTGAAAATTATAATACATATAACAACTTTCCTTGTTTCGCTGTTGCCTGATGTGTTTAACAAATTACTGATTCATACTTCTCCACCAAATCATTCTTTAAAGGTGAATTTCACCTGATTCATCCGATTCGTAACCAAGTTTCAAAAACAATTTCTGGATAATCAATTACTGATTGCTTTGTTTTTCTAGTATGCAAATGTTGCATGGAGCTTCGACATGCGTTCGCGTAAGTAGTAAGCATTAAAGTCACTCAGGCAAAGCAAGCAAACCGGACCGTGCGTAGTAAATTAAGAAAACTGCTTTGTTACAATCCATCCCCGCCGGCTTTGGTCGTCATCTTGAATTGTTAAAATCCGTGTTTCCTTTCCTCTCTTCCAATCAACCATTAACTCGCTACGTGTAATGCTGTCATAACAGTTTTGGAATATTTTACATGTTGTATATATTTGCAGTAAGGAGGAAACAGTTCATTTCGAGACAGTGAGAATGTGCATCTGTGACCTACAACTGCGGTACGCACTCTATATTCTCCCACTTCCCATCATTACAATAAATTTTTATGTTTACAATATTTACACAAGAATGAATGGTTGTTTCCTTTAAATGGAAAACACTGTGAACTATGAATCATTTTATTATTATGTCTTGTTTACATAATTACGTGCACATCTTGCTGCTTTTGTAAAAACTAAGCGAAATAGATAATTGTGGTTCTCTGCTTGTAGATGCGAACTGTGAAATATTTCTGTTCTGCACTCACCCATTTCCATGATGCAGGAATGATGCATGTAATACAGGGATTATAGCAACTCCCAAAATTGTGATATTTACCTTGACAGTAGAAAAGAGTAACCTTAGGTTTATCCTGCATGAGATCATTCACATAGTAGACTTTTGTATTCATTTTACTCGAACATCGTCATCATTTCAATATAATACTGTAATATTATAGTAATGTGCGTTGGATGTCCGTAAATGCAGGGAAATAGAGAAACCGTGGAATGTGAAGTAATGTAATATTTATCTCCTAAAAAATCTCCCGCTGGAGAATTGCATTTTTCTCGTAGTCGTCAGTCAGTCAAGTCAGCGGTGGTGTGGTCGTTTACTCTAGTCTTTACATGCTCTCTGTCTGTCTGTCTACTTAATAGCTCCACTCAAGGCAATTAGCTCAAGAACAAGGACAGGTAAGGTGATCGTGTAATGCTGATGGCATCTTGTAACATTTGACTGTTGCAGCCTATTTCCACTGCGCATGACTCTTGCGACGAGGTTTAAAACCCGACAGTTAGTTTATGTGTCTGCTGAGTATGGTGAGCACAATCACCTTTTGTAAGATCATCACCGAGCGAATTTTACACTATTGAAGAAATGATGAACGTGGATCGCAGAGTGTTGCCTGGACTTTTGTGTAAAAATTTTGGTGTTGGGTGGGTGCTGCATTTCCTCCCTCCAGTTTCCTCACTGAGTGAGTAAACTTTTGCTCAGTTCATACGCATGAACAAATCAAACGTTTCTTTAAGAATTGAAACTGACTGTTGAATAATATGTCCAGAATGCAAAATCCTTAGATGGAATACATAATTAATCTGGCTTGTTAGATACAATACATTTACAACACTGTCAAGTGGATTATGTAGGCACTATTTGAACGCGCAAGATAATATTTAAAACTCAAGTTTTACAAGTAGAATAACCACTCAAAATGGTATAAATCATTTTCTTACACCGTATTCCCTCTATTATAAGTCCAGACTTATAGAAACAAAATTGGGGCAAAATAGTACTTGGGGTACTTGTGGGGACTTCTAATTTCATTATCAAAACATTCATCCCGGTTTTATTTAAAGCTGCTGTTGAACTATATAAAAATGGTTAAAACGATATACATAAAAATTGGCACAAAATTCATTTTCATACTTATGAGATTTTTCTCTCTTCCACTGGAATTGGGCTTTGAAAAGATGAGACTATAATTGAGATTGGGCTTCTAATAGAAGAAATATGGTATTCCGGTAATGTAATTCCAATACTATCATAGAATATTATTACATTGCATTGAGTTTTAAAGTGTGTTTTAAATTGATGTAAGGCATCTGATAAAAACGGGTTATGACATGAACTTCTTTTTAAAATCCCCAAAACAGCAAATTGAACACTTTTGAAGCTCGAAGAGACACTTTGGAGCATTTAGCGAAATAAAATGATATGAGTATAAAGGATGCAATGTGAAATAGGTATTAGCGAAATGCATGCAGTGATTTCATCGTGGCAATAAGTGATATAGTGTTGATGAAGAGAGATTTGACAAGCTGACAAGACATTTTGGTGCTTCACCACAAGAGTTCCACTCTCTTACTTAATAACCTTGACTTGACTGTTCAGCCAAGTACATGAACACGTTGTACGCTGATATAGACCTTATAGCTTTTTGCACTTGCCTGAGCATTTGACTTTTTTTGGAATAATATTCTACTGCAATTTGCCATTCAACGGCTCATATTATTTAGTAAGGTTAAACTCGTTACTCATTTGGACTGATTTTTTATTCACATATAAAGAATAAAGTCAACATGGAGAGCTTGACGTATGATACGATCGAAAGCATTAAAACTGACTTACATCTGCAACAGTGGATTATTATTTTATTTGACAATGATTCTCTCAGAGTGTAAAAGCCTTGTTAAACTAAAATGTACTTTTCGGTTTGGCCCTTGCCTAGCTGACGTAATCATTTGCTTTGTGTTTTTTAAATTTGTTTAAAATGTGGCTAAGTGATATTTTACTTTAATACAAGGAAAGCAACTGACTTTTATTTGCATTCTATTTTGTGTAATACGTCATAGTGAACTTTTGCTCAGTCCAGGATCCCTATTGTACAGAACTGTTGTTATAATAATTGATTGACATAAATTTCTCCTGTCAACGTCACCTTAAAAAGTTTGTTTGAGTGGGTGTTAAAATTCGAAAATAAATATAAACAATACTGGGAAATACTTAATTGTTTGAGCTTGGCGATACTAACTGCAAGATTTATTAGAGAGCATAAAAAGAACTAGTAAATTTTACATTTACTGGTGTGCACTGCACGACGAAGAGTGAAAAGACCGGAGACCGCCACGCGGCTTTGTACATTTTATTTGATAGCTGACTACGAAAACCGCGCATACATTTATATTTTACGTAATTGCAAGAAAAAACGTTAGTTATTAACACGTTTTCTTCGCGACGAAGACCACACATTATAAAATCTCGTTAGAAGACTTCATCTCAAAAATGTTTATGATAAAGCATTTCTACAAGGTTAATGCAAGTAAACTGCAAAGATGATCATTTATTTACGGTAACCGTTTGTTAAAAAGTAAAGCTCTTGGGTTGCTCATGTTGAAGTCTTGCTAACATCAGTATTTTGATGTGCCACCGTACAGTGCATTCCCATCCTGTGAGACTCCCTGTTTACTTTTTGTTGCCATTCACTTGTCACGATGAGTCGTGCAGCATTTATCAAAGTAAAGATTTGCATAATAGCTGTAAGTTAAGCAAATCTTTGGAACAAGAAGTTATTTTTTACGCTCAGAAATTATTTCATATTCGTTTTTGGCAGAATATTCTTCTATTTAATAAGAATTAAAATGAGGCAAAAAATTTTAAGCGAATTTTTTAAAAGATAATCTTTACTTAATACTTTCCTCAAAAATGATATTCTGGTTGCAATAAAATTACTTAAATTATGGTGCATTGATCTGAGTTAAAATGTAGCCCTAGGCTAGAGGAGTTTCAAGATATTGAAAATTGCAGGCTGGAATTGTAAGGATTAACACCTAGTCGATTCAATTCCAGACACACTTTTGCAAAGATGAAAATGAAAAATATGTAGGCAATAATAAACGTAGTTGGTTGTTTTTGATCAACCTCTCATCACTCACTGCACTATAATTAATGGTTCTAGCTAAACAGGTAAAACATAATTTCAGTGCCGCAAAATACGTAAAATTTAGCACCCAGTACTTTTATAGGTAACGCAAAGGATTCCTTTCCATTGACTCCTCACGATAGATAATTTTAATTAATGGGAGATCGTGCACGAATATGTATGTGCATGATTTTTCTCATTCCTGTTTTTCTAAATAAAAGGTAAACATTTGACAAAAACGTAATGAATTGAATTGCAAAAGCAAAATTTTTGCTCAACTTACAAAAAAGTGAGAAGGGGACTCCAAGTTAAGATTTACCACAAAGAAAAATAACTATCCACTTTATTTGATTTGTTTGCCTAAGCATCTACACATTATCTCTAGCTTGAGTTCCTGTAATGTAAAAAATCTTGCGTAAGTAAGAAGCAAAGGGTGAAAGGATATTGCATTGCTATATGACAAGAGATAGTAAAATAATTCGGACTTCTTATATTTTATTTAATTGTCATAGGTTGAGGTTTTAAGCAATCATCACCAGCGGCATAAAACAAGGGTGTCAAGTTTACAGCCGCATGTAGTAAAATGCGAACCTAAAGTCAATCTAGCCCGAACTCCACATGTTGCCAACAATGGAAACAATGAAGACATCATGGTCATAAGTCATAAATAAACCCTTGTTGACTGAGGCTCAACAATATGCTGCACAGCTTAATGAAACCCAAAGTTCTGCCAAATTATCTTCACAAAAACTTGGGATGACTTTCATGAAAACTCATGCGAATGACATGTCAACTATTGGACCGCCAAAGCAGGCCAATTATCAATTGCTAAGAGGTGGAAAAGAATTCAAAATACATGTTTTTGTATTTTTATTGAATCGGAATTGACAGATCATTCATGGAGTAAAAATTGCTCCAACAAATTCTGAGAAAATTTGTCTGACGACGGAAGGTGGGCCTAACGAAGGAATCACAGTACTTTTAGTATAGAATCATAAATATCAACTTCAATTTTGTTTTGATGTAATTACCGTGGACCATCAATGAGCCCAGTTTAACCTTAAAGTATGCTGCCAAAAATTGGAAGGGATTGGTCGCCGAGTGTTCAATTAATTATTCCAAATATCCAACTCATCGCATAATTGACTGAAGTTAACTGCCAAGCCTATTTCTTGGAAGAGACAACAATACTAAACGAGCCATCAACAGTTTTTATTACTCTACCTCACACTTGATAACCGCTGAGCACATTCAATTTTGGCAGTTCACCACATGATGCTCTTTTATAGGTTCTTGCATTAAATTAGACTAACAATGAATCAATCGTTTGGGTGGAATTATAATCTTGAAAATTAATTCCTTCTCTGCTGGTTTAGCATGTCCCTTGCTGTAACGAAGTAGCAAGCGATCAATTTCATTGATCAACAAGATTGAGTTTCTAATGAACCAGGGTTTTATAGACCTTGCAAAACTATAATGATAATGATATAAAAGCGTTTAGAGATGACGAGTTGAACAAACAACTAAATCCATTCACTTTCGCTTTCATCTAGTGTTGAAAATAAATAAGTTGAGTAGCGTCCCCTGTGATTAAAGGGTAAAGAGAGAAGAGGCGAGTCATGACAGTCGTTCGTGAACTAAAGAAACAATAATATTCTTATGACGAAGGCAAGAAGGAGATGCATATGATCATTACCATGCCACTTGTTTAGTGGTGAAGAGCACAAAGGAGATCGGTCACGGACGATCATGAATTCCCTCTAGATTTATTGTTCACTATGCACATCTTTTAAAAGAAAAATCTTTGTCATTTATGCCAGCAATTTTTACATTATCTTGTCCCAATTTTAAATCGTTCTTTATGTAACAAGCCTTTGATTGTGATAGCGTTAAGTAGTAAAATTCCTCTGGTGACCTAACTGTGGCTGAAAGCTATAAACGAGCGTTTCATGGATCTTTTCTTTCCTATGATGAACTATGATGTAAGTAGCCTTTATGTTTATACTAAGGTATATGTAACAGGCCTCCGCTAAAAATCCTTCTCAAAAAGCATCAACTTATTGACTAAACAAGACAAGGAAGAATATTTCAGCCTCTAACCTATGCCTCCATATTTGATTCGATTAGAATTCATCGTAAGAACAATTTATCTAAACATAAATTACCAGTAAAATATTATTGCTTCGGCATACCCACAACCAAAATCTATGAGTCTCTTGCTTCACTTTAAACTATTGGCATAAATCAATAGTCCACCTTGAGTGAACCTGTCACATCAACGAGGATAAATCAGCCACGAGAATAGTAAAAGTCAAACGTTTCTTGTCTTCTTACCATCTATGATGTGAACCTGCAAAGTTTGGATTAATATCTGCATTTATGTGTTGTCGTAAAGCTTGGTTGAATTAGCGATTAACTGACCCTTGATCATTAAACTTAACATTATACAATCGATATTTACATAACATATTGAAATTTATTTACTATTTATGCAGTAATTTCTGGAGATGCAATTAGTGGAATACAACGGTTAGGTAGGCGTTAGTAATTCAATTAAGCCTGATACAGGTTTAAAGTAGACTCCATGCTGAGAACATTTCGTAAAAAATCCTGAATGAAATGAACAGAACTAAACTTTGTATGGGGTTTTCGATTGAGTTTTTCCTTACTGAACGCCACAATGAAATTTAACTGGCAAAACGATTGGCTACGATATGACCTGTGTAATAAATTAAGTATTCATCACGCTGAAAAATACATCACTTACACAAAACAAACACGAAAGCCGAGTGTGCAGTATGTGAGAAAGAAGCATCTTCACGAAATTCCTACAAGTATTGCTCCATCATCAAGTTTTCAAACCAAAAACTGCATAGTCTCATATGTCAAGAACAATAGAATTGTGAAGGTGAAGGATTCTACCCGATATCATATCTCACGGAACACATAAATTACCTTTTAATCTCAGACAAACTCCACACATTTTTTCGGTAGGAGATGTACGACTTTTCGCAACTTACCTGTTCGTCTTAATGCAACATACCTTGTACTTTAAAACTATGGCGATATCTAACAAAAGTAGTATTTGTCTGACAAAATTTGTGTAATATGGTTTAAATGGCGATTTTGAAACACTCAGTAAATCTCGACAGTGTCCGTCCACATTTGCAATACTTCGTAATTTAGCATTTTAGACTGAAAGATATTTTACATCAAATCGAATATTATTGGATTGCAAGGAAATTATGTGGATAGACTCATCTTGAAATGAGTCGAAATTGAACTGTACTGATGAATTACGAAATAATCTCAAAATTTAGCAATTTATTTTATGTAAGCAATCTTACAGACTCTTACTTTATGTAACCAATCCAACTGACCAACCACGTTCGAGCTGCTTTCCGTGGAGTAAGTGCATTTTAATTTGGCAGTTACATAAATAATATTATCTGAAATAACAGGAAACCGTAATGACACGTATTGTAACTGTAAACAAGCAATCTGCGTGCAATTTCACTTTTAAACTCCACTCTTGCTATCATCTCCCAATAACACGGAAAGAAAAACTGGCGTGGCTTGGTATAGTTTTGGGTTGTAGTGTATCATTGTAATCATTGTACAGCGATATCCCAGTGTCGTGCAAATTGCGGGTTTAACAACAATAACAACAGAAATCTTCTTCCTTCCTAACGAATGGAAAGATAAAAGTGTAATCAAGTAGTTATGCCCTATCATCGTCTCTTCTGTTTTCTTGTAAAACACATAATACATACATCCGAGTCTGACCAGTAGATAAAATAAAATAATGATCGCAAAATCGTGAGATGGTGTATCCCGATGAGAATGAACGGAAAGTATATTTATTTAACGGGAAAATATTGAAATGTACGTTTGTGTGATGTGATGGAGGCACGCCTGCAATTCTTCATACGAAATGGTCGCCTCTGACTCTATACTTCGTTTCCCATGAATGCATCCTGCTCAAATCGTAAAAGAATTTTAAACAACGTCAAGTAATTTCTGAAATAAGTGGAATAAATAAAAGCTGACACACGCGCGGCGCGACATCTTCAACAGTGTTTTAAGAATTTAATGGCAGTGACTCCAAGACGAAGTGAGTCTGAAAGTAAGAGCAGCAAAAGCAAATGGTTTCACTTATCGGTAGGTATTGATTGATGCCAGGATTCAACAAAATCAACTCTACAAAAAAGGAGAAAGGAAAAGAGAATCATGTGCGTAAATAAGTACCTATCAAAAATCGGCTAATAGATTTTGGATTTATTGAGTATGCCTCTCTCATTTGCAGAAAAAGAAACGTTTTCAACTTCGTGAGTCAGTCATGAAATGAATAACAAATTCAGACAGACAAAACTATTTTCTCGTAATTGTTTCTTCGTTTGCATTTTCAGAATTAACACAACAGAAAAACACTCAGGCATGCATAAAAATTGCGTAATAACTAAAAAGGACATAGTCAGAATTCGTTTTCTTTTATCCACAAATTTCAGCCCATCCTCAGGCTGTTTGCTTTATTCTGATTCTGAACTACTAAATATTGCTACAGTAAAAATGAAAACTTTTGTTATCGAACACAGTTTACAATCCACTCGCAGCAGTAATTTGACCACTCTATCTACTCCTGCTAATGGAGTGGTGACAATGTACACCTGTAATCGAAATTTTAATCGAGAATCGAGAATGAAGAGTTGCATGTCACTTTAGACTTACATTTTGTAAAACTCCATGTGGTTCTCATATGAAAGGAGTATCATAAATAAAACAAGTTCTCACACCACACCAGCATCAAAAGAAATGGAGGAAGGAAGGATACAAAATCTTCTGCTAGTTTTGTTTAGATTAAAGAGCAAGTAAAATTCGAAGCCAAAATCCGTAGAAAGGCAAATCTGAAGGAAAGTGAGAACATTAAGGATATAAGAGAACTACGAGAAACAAACTCTACTTCAGTTAAGTTGAATTCAGTTAGTTAGGTGAAGCGGATAGACGTCGTATCGGTTGACAGATGAGTTAGCTTTCTTAAGTTTCTTTAATCTTCTTTCCCAGCTCTTGAGCGTATACCAAATAGCCAACAAAGAAAGTTTCGGCTCAACTTACGAGGTAATATGAACCTCTCATCTCGTCATCGCTTAAAGTTCCAAGCAAAAGAGATTCTGCTTCATCGGCTTGGGATTTGGTGTTAGATGTACAATAGTGGTGTTAGTATTATTATTATCATTATACTTCAGAGTTCATTTTCCACATTTTATGAAAATTTGCTACTGTATAAGAATTCTCAGCGTTCCCTGTCTTATGAGGAGATTGTAAGAAAAATTTTATCGTCATGACCTGGCCATGCGGACAAGCAGAATGGCAGGTATTTTTCTTTTTCTTTTACGTTAGCTTACAAGGCAAACCTGCCTTTTTGCTATTAATGCCTATATGGCTTTCCTTTTTTACCCAAATAATAATGTTCGCGGACACAAAGTTTGGGAAAGGGACAATAGAGCAATCGTAGGTTATATAATTCTCTCAAAAGATTTGTGCAAGAATTTTTTTCTTCACACATTGCAACCGCTTTATGCTTGTGTGATAAAGAATGCGAAACGACACGCAAACAACCAGTCATAAGTTGTTTGTTCTTGCTACCTGATGATAACCTCACTACTGTACTCAATAGGAAATCTACTGTGTGGAGTTTTACTAGCTTCATGACAAAATAATAATAGTAATAATCATCTTCATGCTGCCGCATGAATACGAAGAATTTTTCACAAATCATTTTTGGCAAAAAGTCGGTCTCGCCTTACGCCTGATTGAGAGAGGAACCAGTCACACAAAGTCATTCTTGGTCATAAACCCTTACGTTTGGACTCACTACGGTAGTAACACAGCTAATTATTTACAGCTTGAAAGCGTCAGACGAAGAAAACATTTCTAAAAACCAAACTGCTACATATAACTATTATTTATTTGTCGTTTCTTACAAAGTAAACCTGAAGAGGCAAATGGCAAGTGACAATGCCGTATTGTAACCGATGAATTAACTCCCGAGTTGTACAATTTCTCCAGAGGGTGCTACACGTATTTAATACACATTAAATTAAAAATCTGCACTCAAACCAGAAACTTATGAAACACCATTACTGTCACCGCCAGTGTTGTCGCTGTATAATATCATGATCTGTGAGTGGGCTGCATTATGCTTTTATTGCATGAGTTTTTCTGCTCAATGTTAGTAATGATAAAAATTCTCCCATGAAAATCCATTATGTAAAACCTGAATTATCTCGGTCCATCATTTGTGTATATACTGTAGTACAATGCGACTTTGCGTCCTTCCATGACCATGTAAGTCCTGGATTAAATAAGACTGCAACTTTCCAATTCCTTTCTTTTGTACGTATACGGCAAATACCAACTTGGCATGATCTCTTCAGAAGGCAATCGTGCCAGATTAGCCTCACAGGAATAATAGGTGATAATACAATATGAATAATCTACTTGCTATCTTAAAGTACTGAGTTTTAAAATTAATGGTAATGGTAGGTATTACCTTAATGAAGACTAGTAATGAAATGATAGACCACATTTTTCAGCTTTGATACGTTAATACATTTAAAAAAAATTTCATGACTAACTTTTCGGTGTCACAATATATGTAGTTGTGCTTTCAAAAACCTGCAGAATATAAACTATTTTTTGCAAAATAATGCAAAACAATATTCTGTAAGCTATAAAGAGAAACAAAATATCATTTTTATTTTACTCCCACAGTGACAGAATTTCTGCTTTAAAAAGGTTTGGTGGTGATTTGATATACCTATGCGTAGTTTCAAATTCGTTATAAATTCCACAAATTCATAGTGGTATAAGGTACCATTATATTGCTGCAGTTGTGTCACAATCATTGTTTACTAATGTTAATGTTTTCAGACATTCGTTTATACTCGCCTTTTAGCTGAGCAATGGAAATCTTGAGACTTCCCTGGACTTTCAAATGTACATATGGGACACGTATCATTTTAATGATTGAGTCCATTAAAAGTCCACAGAGCCAGTTTTTGCCACCAGCGATATCATTTCCACAAAACTGACTCAAATGGGTAAGCTACATTGTTCGGCACTCGTGCGCAATGAGTAAGTTCATAATGTAAAATGAATTGAATACTAAAATCTATACTCCTGGATGGCAAGTTGACGATCAGTACACACGACAATACATCACCGTCACTTGTCGCTCCATTGTCGTCAAGAAACACTAACACTCACCTTGTATATAAGCAACAATGTTTTAAAAGTGTGTACACCCCTGCAATTCATGGATATGTGAAACAAACAGAAGCTAAAGTCTAAAGATATTTGGCAAAACCCTAGAGGCTCGCTGGCGTTTGCTTTTTCAGGGCATAATGAATATTGAGCACATGAATTAGTCGTCGTTCGTCGTCAATTTGGACAGTCTTCGTCATCAATGGATAATGATGTGCATGTGTAGCTTCTTCGACTCGCCGACTCCTGAGCACGGCTTACTTTTCAAACTGCACACACGCAGCTTATTTTTTTGTTTTTAGTTACACTGGGAAATATGATGGCTGCCTTATGTAGCTTTTTGTGTATTCACGATTTCATAATCCTTAACAACTACAATATAATTTTTGCTCTCACTCCGATTTAAAAGAATTATGGACATGGATTAAGATTAAAAGATATTTGTTCATTATAAAATATTACATGCCAGCTCAAAGTATGTTGATTATACTCAGAATTTCTGGACGACTCATGCACCAAGAAAAAAAATTCTACGTAGTCATAATGATTCTACTTGGCTTGTCTTTTGTTTCATGGGCGGTTCACTATT
Source organism: Cyphoderus albinus (assembly GCA_021029165.1). Taxonomy (NCBI): domain Eukaryota; kingdom Metazoa; phylum Arthropoda; class Collembola; order Entomobryomorpha; family Paronellidae; genus Cyphoderus; species Cyphoderus albinus. The sequence continues at coordinate 65,882 of VYYJ01000253.1, forward strand.
TTTGCCTAGACATTTTTTCCGTCGCCATCTTTTCAAGCATCATCTTCGTCATTTTTGACATTGTGATTTGTGATGTAATGGCAAATAACTATGTTATTTATAAACACCACAGAGGAGTGGGAACATCACTTAAGTTTTTATTAAACGATTTCTTCAATAGGTTACATTTTCAGTCTTATTGAAATGGGGTTGTAACGGTTGATAAACGGTGGGAGTCGTGTAAAATCAATGATTACATGCAGTTTATTCATTAAAAAGATTTAAAATAAGGCTTACCAGCTGACCGTCGTATGTTTGATCAACAGGTGGCCCGGACTCATATTTTTGGACAGATAAAACCGTGGGATGATCACCGTCAACCACCATAGTGGAGAAGTGTAGTGGCAAAAGAATGCCAGGTAGAGTACACTACTTTACAAGAGAGATGAACGCTGCGTGTCACAAATAGGATTTGCAAGGTCAGGCATAAAACCTAGAAATCTATTGAGAAAGAAAAAAAGAGGAATTAATTTTTAATGTACCAACACAATATTTTCGTTGTAAATCGATGAAGTCATGCATTGAAATGAATAAATGCATTAATGAATGAATTAATGCATGAATTATCTGCAGTAATTACGCACACTGCAGGAGTTTTCCTGCAAATATCTGATCGGTCTGATACAAAAGGATTCTAATCATTTAATGAGGAGAAAAGATTGTCGGACTCAAAGTTCAAACTATGACTGAGAACAGAAACAAAAGTCAATCGCAGAATACAGGACGGTCAGTTTACATTACAGTTGTGCGCCTTTCCTCTAATCACACTATTCAACAGTGTGTCAGCCTGCTAGCGCTTCTGCTGAACTCGACTCGAATGATTCATTTTTATAAATCCTGGAGCGACGAAACACAAAAGGAATTTTACTTTAAGCGAAATCTATTAGGTACATTTTGTCCTTGTTCAAAGTCGCAAGTTTATTTCATCCGTCTATAAATCTTATCGATTTATTGCAATTTTCTTTAATACTGATTATTAGCATATTATATGAACCTGCTATATGTACATCCCTAAGACATGCAACACAAAATGGAACAAATCCGGATTTTAACTCTTACTATGTAATAGTAATATATTCCCCTAAAACTAAATTATTGTTTAATTTAGGAAACTGAAAGATAGAAAGGATGTCCGATTTTAACCCCAAAAATTACGAACACTGCTCCAAGATGAAAACTTAAATATTAAAACTTTGTATGAATTGTGCAAAGTGCAATCCGAAGCATGTACTACGTACCATACAGAATTTTCAATAATGTGTCTTAACTTTAATGCTTGCATCAATATGAGTAATGTCACAACATAACGCACGCGTTACGCCAAACGATGCCATGCGTATTGCAAACAAATGACCTTCATCCTTCATTAGCACCTGATCCTGTTCATTTCTATGAATAGTAAAATTACTTTTACTAATGTTTTTCATGTGTTTATGTGACGATCGTGTTCCTAAATTCTGTTATGAAGACTGTGAAATGAAGTATCACGTTACAAAAATCCTTACGTCAGCTCGTGTATACGTATAGACAAAAATTACAATAATAATGCTATATACTTAGAACTGTGTTAAAACTGTAATAATATCCTCAAAAACAATTATTGCTGCTTGTTTTTGCTGGCTGTGATGTGATGAAATGCTGCAGGTAAAAGTTAATTCGGTACCAGTGTGGGCGGTATCCCCGACCCTCCATGCTGGAATATTCGTGGATTTTCTACACGTTATTAAATTATTTTGGTCGCTAAAAAGGTTGTGTTAAAATAGAAAAAAAATGGATGATGTCATGATGTAAATACCAGTAACAATATGTTTTCTTCTGATTATGGAATGGGTACTTGCAAAAATGCTATTCCAATCACAGGTTTTATTGCATCTTTTATACCATTTCAAATCGACACTAGTAACGTTTTTGTTTTTCAACAAACCCCATTTGATATTTTATGGTTACTTAATACATAAAACTCTTGGGTAAAATTGAATCTAACAACTTAAGGAGCAAGACGAAATTAAATATCTTACATTTAGCAAGTCCGCCCACATTTTAACTGTGCGTCTTCATAGATAAACATAGATTTAATGAGAAAAATAATACAAATTGCAGACTAACCACTAGAAAATAAAACTGATAGTAACGACCAGAAATTACAGCGAACAAATAAACACCTTTCAAAATTGACTTGTCTGTAATTAGGAGGGTGAAATTATTGTCGTAAATTATAGATTAGCTAACAATTTCTCGATCGATCATAGACGGTACTAAATTGCAAAATGCTTGTGTAAAATTAGGAGCAGTAATTTTCTTACTGTCGTGGTGCAACGATAGTGATAGCGATGATTTATATTGTGACATTTATTATTACGCGGTATAAATAAAGGCCTTGGTTTGCATAAAATAAAAACTGACAATAGTACCGCGTCATATAAACAGAGGCTAGTTAGCAGTCATTACTTTGCAAAAAAAAGACACAAATTTGTAGCGTGGCATGAAAAAAATGAAAAGCAACACGATGAGATCAGGGACAAGTTTAGTGTCACGTTCCATTGTCACAATATAAGAAAATTGCTACTTTTCAAAGGGGAAGCAATAAAAAGCGAGTGTCCTAATATTGCTACAAAGATTCAACCTGTGAGAAAAGGAAAATTTATAATAGGGTTTATATTCCATTGTTAAATTTTAGTGCACCATTTAATACTGACAAACGCCCCTGAGGGTATGTACTGGTGTAACGCATTATATTTCATTTTATACTGGAAACCATTATTAATAATTGTAATCCTCTTACAACTACGAACGTATTTTAGTCAGCACAGTTCATGTAAATGTGGTATAAAGTACTATTTAATAGGTAATTTGAAAATTAAATATAGTTGTAATATTAATATTCTTACCTTGGAGTTAATACTTTTCAGACCTCGAACAAAGCAATATAGCAATTATGTTTATAAATTTTTCGATTAAAAACGTTCCTAGCAAAATAAACCTTCCGATTATTCACTTTAATAGTAACGTTTATATTCACCAATGGTGATTTTATGTAGAAACGAACCCTTCACTAAATCGCCTTTTCTTTTTGAAGCACCAGCCTTCTCTACACTTTTGTGGGACCACTTCAAAACAAATCTTCAATTTAATCCACAACGAACATAGAACTGCGTGTAAACACCGTGTATAAATGGTAAATTATGTATAGTTTAGTTTCATAATGTTTGAGGTCACTTAAGGTGTTAAAATTAAATATTAGCAATAATTTGGTGGAAAATGGACTGTTTGTTGATAACCGCTGCAGTCACCACACTAATGAACAACTTTCAGGGAATTAATTGTGTACTCTTGTAATCGTGTAATTAAATGCTCTTGAAACTTGAGTGTGGCAGCTTTCTCTTTTCATAATTCGAGAATTTCACTTGTGCTTTCTAAAGTTTTCATGAAATATCAGTAAAATGGTTCGGGGTTTCCACAATGTCTGGACGACGTTTAAAATGTAAATATGAGAAATGAAACTTGAAACTTAACTCGAGAAAATGAAGGTGACTCAATGGACAAACGGAGCAGACTGAAGTACCTACGTTATTTGGTCGTTCACAAAATTGAAAATAATGTTTGGTCACCACTATACCACGGTCGTCACCGTCTCCCAAATAGATGTGCTCATCGCATTCATCTCATGACGAACAAAAGTAATATTAATTCCTATTTGTCAGTAGAACGCTAGCAGTTGTAATAGGAGTCATTCATAGATACATAATAGGAAAGTAGTTGTTATAAAATTATCATATTAGTGTACATTATTATCGCTGAGTGTTATGGTTAGAAAAAATGGCGATATTATAAAACGACGAATATAATATATATTGAAGGAGAATACGGAGAGATACATACATATGTGGTGTCATGTATAAAAAGAGCACAAAAGGTGAGTGTGGGTATGAACTATTATTGTTGTTGTTGTTGATTAGTTCGTCGGTATTTCTTATAGTAAGCCAGAGTAACCTTTGCAAAAGCCTACATTGCTTTTACCTTGCCAATTCCATAAATGGACAAACGAATCATGCATACACATGGAGATTGCGAATTGCGATTTTCATTTTACAAAATGATTTACACAGATACTCTTCTTCTCTTATGCTCGCCATTTTTATACTGTTAAATTTTAATACACACGTTATACTAAGGAAACGTTCGTGATGTACACTAATTTGTTACATTTCTTTCTGTAACAAGCAACATTAAATATGAACTGTTCGCTATTTTAGTTGCTTCAACCAATTTCAGCCGGGGTATAAACAAAGGATTAGACATTGCGTCTTGGGACAGTAGGAGTGTTACAAATGTTCCAAAAAACCAGTCTTTAAAAAAGTTGGAACAGTTTGGTGAGTGTGCGGGTTATAAAACCTCCGTTATGATTCAAAACGGCTCAATTAAAATGTGCATGCGCCTGCATGTAGATTTAGTATGAGATAAAAATTACATATTTTGTGAAAGAGCTGGTCATTAAAAATTTTACGGTTTATTAAACGAGGTCCGAAATTAGTGTTTTAAAGGTCATTCTTTGTTTGAACATGCTTCAGATTCTTTATCAAATTATTAAACTTTTTGGGCAATAAGGACGTAAGAATTTTATATCTGTAGACACACTAATAAAAATCCGCATATTTTGAGAATACAACAAAATTGATTATGGTCAATGCTGATTGTTGTATATGAAATGATGCATCACAATTGCACCAAACCAAATTTGAAGCAACTTATGTTGAAGAAAGGGGAAGAGAGGTATTGAATAAGTTGTATTATACAACGAATCAATAGGCAATCAATTTACAATAGAAATGCCTAAAGTTGAAATTGGACTGCATCCTTTTTGACTTCAAGTATGGTAGCATTTCTAGCACTTATTTGGCATTGTGAAGGGGAACAACCCTGTGATTGAATAGAAAAAATGTCATCACATCTCCAATTTATCAAGAAATGTCGTATGTGTTGCATGTAAAAGCATCCGTAAATTGATAAAGCACATCATTGACATCCGCAAGTCTTCTTGGCGCAACTTCTAGCACACGCCCACTCAACTTCGCATCTCTTTCCTTATCGCTTCGTGACAATAAAATGCAATATTTATAGACTCACCTTGGGATGAAAATATCATGTCCAAAAATTCAGTTTTGATTCTTCTTCCATTTTATCAACATTTTAAAATGACCGTTAATTCTTTCAAACATCTCTCGTTTTTAAAGCAGAACAATTTATTTTTATATCTTTGCAGCATAATTTCCTAACACGTCTTTATGTAAGATATTGATGGTAACCCAAAATAAATTTTGACTGTGACAAAGAACGAAACCCCCATGGTTTTTGTTTTAAATCCCAACTTTTAGGTTTTCGGGATAATTTGGGTTTTGTTAAATACGAAAATACTGCATGAAGTACTTTATAAGTGTCTCACTCATTATATCCCATTCATTTAAAAATTTAAGTCGAAAACTTCATTACAGCTTTGAAGATTTTGTTAAATTATTATTTTTATCTATTTGAATAAATCATAGTCACTAATATCACATTTAGAGTATAATAGAGCTTTATAATCTGTTTTGAATTTTACCACTATAGAGAGTTGGAGGTGGGTAGAATAAGTATAGAATAGCCGTAGGTCTGTCTGCGTTGCTCCCGTATAAAAATGCACAAAAGAACCTATAGAATGTAAGGATCTTTTAAGGAATTTTATATCAATTGTGTAAATTGATTCAACGTATTTTTCATTAGTGTCTTCACTGTCATTAAATTGCATAAAATTTGTATTTAACATTTCGTTGCTATTGATTTGTTTAGATTTGTTGCTTTTGTATTTTTTTGTTTTTGTTTTTGAACTCGAATGACAAGAAGAAGGCCCCACCTTCCTAAATTTCTCCACATGAGTGGTTAGAGAAATTGATAGGGAAACATTAGAAGCAGTAAAAATTGGGTAGTTGTATCTCGAACAAGAAGAGTGTTGAGTTTGTAGATCATCATAAAGACATAAAATACGTGTGCGTCGTAAAATGTACTGTTACTTACTATTTCATTTTTAAACATTGTAGCAGTAATGAAAGTACACATTTTGACTTATTGCTCTACAGAAAATATAGCATCACTGAAACGACATGCACATATAATAACAAACTGGTTTCCTAAAAAATGGTGGAAGGAAAAATTAGATGGCTCTTACTCCATAAATAACACTACGCAGTTTAAGATAACGTTGTCATTGACCATTCAGTTAAGATAATGTATAATCATGTATGTTACAGTAAAGATATTAAACAAACTTCAATATTAAATTAACGACCGAGCATGCACAAATTAAGCAGAGTCAAATTTTGGGAAAATCTTCTGGCACTTCTGGCTTGCAGAGATAATCGAGTTTCATCAAAAAGATACGGAGAGAGAGAGAGAGAGAGAGAAGTGACGCCATATCACCTTAACCGAATGGAAATTAAGAAAGCCATAACAATAATAACCGCAGCGCAACGTTGAATGTACATTGCTAAAATTACTCTCAGGAAGTCTAATGTGAAGAAATGCTGGGCTCACTTGGTTTCATTCTAATTCCTAAGGTAAGCAGGGAATACTAATATTCACATATAATGTGCATGGATATGTGTAAAATAAAAGTAGTCAAACACACTTCATCGCCTTTTTTGTACTTTCACATCAAATCATTCATTCTTTTACTTCCAAACTCCAAGGAGGTTTGCTCTCGAGCACTGTCGTGTCTGCGTCTCTTTATGTCCCTCTTTGTTCAGAATAAATAATAGTTGACTACATTAATGTGCTTAACGATTATCATTACATGTACACCTGTATCTGATTTCGCCTTATTGCAGTACGCCAGTCTCACACACTCATTCACAAGTCATAAGTGCTTTAGATTTTGTTAAAAACAACTGGTAGTAACCAATCAACCCACCTCATGACATTATTTGCATCTTGAATGAGTAATCAAGTCCATTATAAATCCAAACATCTCTTAAATTGTTTCAGAGCCATGAGAGCCATGTGGAAATGATATATGAGAAGTGATAAGTGGTAAACGCGTGGAAGTGGAAATTGCACACTATGAACTTTTTACCTTTTTGGAGTGAGGGCATGTGCTCTCTTCAGCACATTTCCCGTCTCATTTGGTTTAAGCTTTATCCACAACCAAGGGAATTCATATTTACTATAAACAACGCACCATTTTGTTGTTGTGACGTCGACGTCGTTGCAGTTGACTTTAATTGAATCAACACATGGTTATGAGGATCTGCCTAGTCTTGAAGTTTTTCGTAATTGTGACCTGGATCAGAACTGATTGAATCATGGATATCTGAGACATTCAACTCCTCTTTATTAATATTGCTAAAAAAATTGCAAAACACTAAATAAATAATTTTTAATTGCTGTTAACATTGATCGCTCTGACTTTGCATTGTAATATTAATTGCGTGACATTAACGCGGACTCTCTGTTTTACACAAATTTATAATGACGTCATAAATGACAGGCAAATTCAGCTGCACGAGCAAAAATGAACATAAAATAGAAAAATGTCTACGGGTTTCTTCCAATCTTGTCGCTCTCGCTTCCTTTCATAAGATGTATGTGTCTGTGCTAATGAGTAAGCATGACTCCTGGCTGCGCTGTGGTTTATTTTTTTACTTATTCCACAGGTTGACATGGCATTGAATTAAAAGACTCGATGAAAATCGCCTCATCCAAAACTGAAGTATTTAAATGGGAAGAAGTGTGGGAGACACGGAAGAAGGACGTGCGGACGTGGCGTAATTTTTGGTTTTTTAGATGGCCAGATGCTATTATCTTCAATGAATATTAATAATCATTACTTGTCGCTATGAACTATCGCCAGGAAAGTAACAAAAATGTTCAAATAAAATCAACATAAAGCATAAATTATGTGAAACAAGAAGGGCAGGCAGGATGGACAATCAATCATGCTGAAGCTGACTGACAAATGAATTGCGACTGACTGAATAGATTTGGTCCTATCCGTTGGATAGCTACCATTTACGATATACTGTGGACGCATATATTATGCAAATGGTCGAGTTAAATTGCACAGACTTTGTCTTACTGATTTGGTTCACTAAAAGTTGAGAGGAAGCAAACCAAGAGACAATTGGGTCATTCCTAGGGAACATGCCATTTTATTAGTTTGTGGTCTACTCGGTCAGTGCTTCTGCAGTTTTTTCCTCAGACAGATTTTAAAATAGTCGACTTATGATCTTGTTAAGCATACCTGAGTCTAGGTGTGGGTTTATTCTTTTATTGCTTCTTTGCGGTTAGGTTAGGTGACTGGCTTTCTTAAACCGCGACGTGAGCGCCTCAACGCATATTGTCTTGACAAAAACAGTTAAAGACATTCTTTTTCAGAAGATAAAGCAGGTAATAATCTACGTTTAGATAAAAGAAAGGAGTGCCATTTTGCCGTTTGTGAGGTGGAATCCGCCACTATGAGATCATGCAGAAGGGCATATTTGGATGTAAACAAAAAATGGAGGTTTCATGACTTTCAAGTCATTTCGCTATCTCGTGATTCATGGCACATTGCACGTAGCTGAGGAGAAAACGATATGTCTGCACAGATATATTTTATCGTTTAAGTTCAACTCTTATAAATATTATGCTCTGTGTTGAAAAACTAAAGAAGGCATAATAAAAAGTCGGGATGAACCATTCTGAGTAAACATATCATATTTTTCATTATGTTTAAAAATGCATGCACGACATCGACAATGTTATGCAGTTTGCAGAAAACAATGCAATGACCTGTGCCAACAAAAAAGTAACCGTACTTATGCTAAGTGATGCACGCACATAGCAACAACCTTAAGGAAATTTGTGCGGGCAATGTGTACACCACTTTTATTTACCTCAGAGAGAACAAAAATGGCTTTCCAGATAAATGGAAAGCTAATCCGGTTGAGTTGTTGACGACAGATTTAAACTGCAATGTGTTCTTTGCTCCTTTTAAATTTCATTTTCGCGTGAATGAATGGCTTTATGTAACACAATTACGCATATCCATGAACCGCGGCAGTTTGTGTCATTTGTAACATTTTGGCTTCTAAGAATATCTCTGATGGCTCGAAAACTCACATCAGCTCTTTTGAAAAAAAAAAAAAAAAAAAGAAGCCCGGTTTTTAAATGATAGCAAAGTTTAGCACTATTTCATGACATAAGGTTTGCACAGATCTGCATACCAATCTCATTACTTCTTCGCACCATTCAATTGCAGCATTCATCGTGACACGACGGAAAGAATAACGTCCATATAATTTTCAAGTATTGTCTTCTCGAATTAAAATTTCATTATCATTATTATGGCTTACTTGTGAGGTAACTGTGTTTGTAAAAGTCGCGAGCGTGCACGTAGCACGTTCACCTGGCGGTTGGCATGTTCTTTTCCGTTTTATAGTCTTTTTCTTTCTTTCTTGAATCGTAGGTACCTACATTTTTCATGCATCAACGGAGAAGTTGGGTAGAGAAAGAAGAAAACCTGATTTTTTCAACAAGCCAGTACAGCCTTATCATGAAGTGCCAGGAGCCGAAATAATGGGTATTATTGTTTAAAGTCATCGTGGTATTATTGCGTTAGTATGCAGCCTAATGGCAGAAACTTGCAGCGAGTTATGTAATGCATTTATAAAGAATGACCCTACACAACTAATTTGAGAAGTACAAAGCAAGAGTGAGTCAGGATCATCAGGATCCGTTAAGGAAGATTGACACCGACATTTCAACAGACTAACAGGATATCTCCAAATTTGTATTTATGAATGTGTTGTATGAATTCTGCTAAACACGCCGCTATATTTTACCGCATAATGATAAGAGGAAACAACACTGAAGGGAAATAAATCAACCAGTTACAAGACGTTACTTACGACACGTCAATGCAGAGTTGCAGAGAAAGTCCTGACTCACCTTCCTTCTGCAAGCTCGCTCAAATCTTACAAGATTTATTTTGTTGTTTGGTGCATGAAATTCTTCAAGAATTCCTCATTACGTGACATATAATCCGTAATTAATTAAGTACGTAGAGAAATACAGCCAACTTTGATTGCTAGCTTCATGGAAAAAATATTGTATTTCACGCTGGTTATTCCCTTAACCCCGATCTTAGAAAAGGAAACAAACGATTTGGGGATTATTGCTTGCAACGAATTGCTGGCCGACAGATTGCTTGCGAGGAACTGCTTGCATTAAAAATTGCTGGCTAGGAGAACTGCTGCCCGTAAAAATTGCTTGCCGAGCAAATTGCAAGCAAAAAAATTGCCAGCCGTGATAATTGCTAGCAATGTCAATAAAAAATAGCAGAAATATATTTAAACTATGTAAGCATATTTCACGATGCGAAA